>MCJB01026431.1:73093-111712 GCA_002018475.1 Nicotiana obtusifolia
CCAACCGAATCCCACGACAGAAAAAAAGAGAGGAAGCAGGTCCGAGCAGACTCAGAATCAGTGTCCGAGCAGAAGAATCTAAACCTAAATCATCTAAGTCAGTGTTCCCACATAAACTGATTTCTAACACCCTTGATAAATGTAGACCAGTAGTTGGTCAAGCGATGCCCATGGTTAACAAGTTCTTCAAATGATAATTTGGTACTCCTAGCAAGTTCATTTTGAGTGAAGTTCCTTTTCGGAAAAAAAAAAATAAATAAATAAAGCCATCTTGCTGCCAAGGTCAACCCCGTCACCCAACTTTGAATATGCACATCTGGTCAAAATTTCCTATGATCCTTCAACCTAGAAAATTATTGGCTGGAGTTTACATTTTCATGATAAATGCCAAACTATTCCTATCCAGACTATAGCAGCAGGCTATCCTCATTCCGAAGGACAAATTTGAGCTATCGCGTCAAAGGGTATATACAGTTCCTCAAACCATCCTAAAAATATTCGTTTTAAAAGATGTAGATTTCACAAAAGAACAACTACTTCAAGAACTTATTCCATATAGACAATGAAACCAATTATAAGCACGTCTTTAATATGAAGGCCAAAGCACATATAATATGAAGGCCATCTTGGACGAGCAACACCTGTATGCCTGCCAAGTATAACTCCTCTCTTTAGCTCAAGACTAGGACCTGACATCTTTATGGACCATATGAAGTCGTTAAGCTGCTAAACTTCCATGTCAATCTCCTCTTTGAGCCTAATTCAATTGCTCATAGCGAATTTACTCAGCAGCGTCAATCTCCTCTGAGCTAATAAACTACTCATAATTCAACCATAATAAATAACTCATACGCAATCCTGTAATCCGATACTCACTCCAAGCAACAACAACAAACCTAGTGTAATCTTACAAGTGGGATCTGGGAAGAGTAATCTGTACACACACCTTACCCCTACCTTGAGAAGATAGAGAGGATGTTTCCGATAGACCCTCCACTGGAAAGATGGAAAAAGAAGCAGTAGCAACACGCAGCAATAACAACAAGATTGCAAGAAAGCCGAAGTAAAAGAAATAACTAGTAATAGAAAGCTAAAAATAAGAAAGTACAAGACTAACACTAATAGATCTCCTTTTTATCCTACAGATTGTTGACTAAACTCCATTGCCTGT
This sequence comes from Nicotiana obtusifolia, assembly GCA_002018475.1. Lineage (NCBI taxonomy): Eukaryota > Viridiplantae > Streptophyta > Magnoliopsida > Solanales > Solanaceae > Nicotiana > Nicotiana obtusifolia. Next base: position 74,265 of record MCJB01026431.1, read on the forward strand.
TCGAACTAAGATAATGGTGCTGTAGAAATTGGCTTAATGCCTACTCAAATAGCATCTTACCTCCTAGACAAATCTCTGGAATACGGCAATAAAGCATCTCACGAGAAAGAAGAGAAAGGAACTTTGTGACTACATAGTGTATAACCAAGTTTTTTCACTAGAGCTTAGCCGAGGCAAGGAACATAACAAATCAAACAAAACTATTTCTTGAGACAAATCTAAAATTCATGAGCAATTTATAGAGCTTTCCACTGCCACTAGAAAAACAATATGGAGTAAAATTTTGTGATAGAGAGATTCATTAATCTTTGAACCAGCAATTATAGTTCTGCTATGATAGACCAAGTTAAAAGATTGAATGGTTTTTTTTTAATAACTGTGGTGTCCGGACCAACTTGCGTGCACCTCGACTAATTCCAAAGGGTACTTGCTATCTCCCATCAACATTAGGTACCAAGTAACTCTATCCACCAAGACTTGGATAGATGGAAAGAAATCACCTAGTATTTGTCTCTCTGGGATTTGAACATGAGACCTTATGATTCTCAATCCACTTCATTGACCACCCTGCCACACCCTTGGGTGCCAAAAAAATAAATAAATAATTGAACAGTTTGATGCCTGTAATAGAGAAGCCTCCAAATTAAGTGACTAAAGATGACAAATGAAACAGGTACCCACAATCTTCTAGACAGTACCTACTCCAGGAACTGTGGAAGCAATTAGACCATTTCTGTTCTTTAGGGTAATGTTGAGAGACTAGACTTAATTGAGACCAAATTTTCAGTGGCATTTAGATCAGATAAACAATAATCTTCTACATCATTTTACTATGCACAGTAACCAGTTATGTCAATAATTAAATTTCACTCACATAGGTTCGACATTAAAATCAGTATTTTATTCTTCATAGATTACTCTAAAACATGGTTTTGTTTTTTGCTTCTTTGATAAAAGTCTAAATATGGTTCCATGATTGACAGATAAGGTCATCTCCCATTAAGCACAACTTAGCTGCCACAGATGCCTTATCTCACTCCTCACCCATACTAAACTAAGCTTCCAACCATCATCCACACTTGGCACACATTGCAAAAAGAATGAGAAAAATCTACCGATCAACTAAACATCTTACAGAACAAAGTAATTTCCTCTTTTGTAATAAAATTTTAGTACAAAGATAAAGCACACCCCTATAATAGAGATATCACCCACTCTATACTTGATAATAAAGGATTAAACTGAACTAATTTCAAATAGCTAGGTGAACAGGTCTTAAAACACAACAAGTGACAGAGATAAAGACAGAATATAACTGATTAATAAAGTAATGAAAAAATGTAACTGATTCAACGGATCAGGTAAACAGTGCACACAGTAGTGCAGCATAAAATAAGTCCATAGTTCAGCGAGCATTGCATGTATTAGGAAACATACTCACAATGTCCTTGTGATGCCCTCAGTAAAAACACGGTCTAGTACTGCATGCAGAAACAAGGTTTCCTTTAAATACACTTCAGCATGATCTAGTTATTTGAACTCCCTAGACTTCCTTTAAGTGAAAACTGGTTTCGCTGCGGCACCAGAAAATTATAAACAAGAATACCTTTTTGATGAACACTTTGTGCTAAATTAAGTATTGTCCATGACCATACATAAGGAAATAGGTTACTGACCCAAAAATTCTAAAGTAACACAACCTTTGGCCTGTCTTCACTACTGTAAGTTGTCTGCTATATACCATAATAGCAATCCAGTCATCAACTAGATACTACAAAGTACACAACGTTGCTTAGCGAGAATATGTCATTACACAATGGAAGTACAGTTACCAGCAAATCAATACAGACATCAATATACTGGATCTTCTGAAGGAAATGTAACATCAGCCCAGAAGTTAACTGCCATTCTATCGAAAAAGAGTCCTAAATGACAATTAGAATGCCAAGAATTCCTAATAGAGAGATCACTGAATATTTAGGTGGGTTCAAGTGTATACAAAGAGTCAGCTGACCAGGAGGAAGGACATTAAGTTTGTCAAGGCATGTACATTAGATTCAGAATATCCAACTATATGTAAACTTCCATGCCTATATACTTAGTGGACTGACACAAGGGACAAAGACTAAGCTTACTTTCACACTCTTTACACAGGCAGAGATGCTTACAGGGTAACAATAGCATGCAAACTTCATTGACTCTACAGACCTTACAAGTCATCAACTCCTTCATTTCGTTGCTATCACGGCAAAGCAAGTGGAAATCTGTGGCCCGTCCATTACAGCACGATGCAGTGTCATCTACCTCACTGTCACCACAGCCTTCTTTACTATCTCTGCTTTGTGCGTAAACGTGCTGCAGATTTACCTTAAGCGTGTTAATCAGGTTTTCATTGTATTTGGCACGCTGTTGCCAAGCATTGACTTCTAAAGCCAACTGTTCCATTCGCAATTCAAGCTCCATGTTTTTCTTGTTGATATCCTCAACCTCTGCCTCTTTTTCTCGAAGTTTCTGAAGGACCTTTTCTTCAACACAGGTGATAGTTTGAAGCTGATTAGCCTGAACCTTCTCCAAAATCGCTTGCCTCAAACGATCACCCTTTTGAATAATAAACCAATTAAAAAAAGGAATCAAGCAGAACATTTATAACAAATATAACATTAATACTCATAATTATTATAAATGCCACGATGGAACTATATGGACAGACTCCTGCCAAAGATTTTAACTAGCAGCTAGAATATCAAGAGCAGAAACTTAAGATGCCAACATCCAAAATGACATGAGCAGAAAAAAGGACTCCTTCATTTCGTAAGCAATGATGAAAATATCCTTAAACTAACATAAAGAGTATAACACTCATTAGGTTATTTATCATTAAGAACCTAAACAAGTACTTACATTTCAGATGCAAGTCCTACAGAATTCAGGTTTGAAGAAGTATCAACTGCGCAGCTGAATAACCTCTCAGACTATCTCAAGATAATGAGAACAAAACGCCTCAGCTAAAAGGCCTAAAAGTCAATTGGCTGATTTTTTTGTCAAAGAAACAAATACTCAACTCTCAAAAGTTTCCATACCTACAACTTCAACATGCTATACATTTTCCCTGTAAGAAATCTCCACTAATGAAAAGTTAATCTGATTGGATAACACCAAGGCTGTACATTCATAAATTTAGTAATATCCCTTGTCCTACTCCAGTATAAAAAATTCCTCACAACTAGTGGTGGCAAAATGGTTTAAAAAAACAGTTATCTACCCATATCATCCATTAAAGTTATCCACCCATATCATCCATTAAAAAATGAATTGGATAATGAACATTTTAAAAACGGGTCAAATATGGAAATCCATTTAGAATATGGATAACCAATGGATAACTAATGGGTTTAACTTTTACTTTTGTAAAGCCTTAAATTGGGAAGTTCTCAAGTTTTGGAGACAAGAAATTCTCCGAAAAGTAATTATATTCAAGAAGTCATGGACAATATGGGCACCCATATTATCCGCCAGTCAACCTGTTTTTATCCATAGTAAATATGGGTCAGATTGGATAATTTATCCATTTTTACATTGCCCATTTTCGACCAGCTCGTACCCGACCAGCCCATTTCCCACCCCTACTCACAACTAACCTAGTTAAAACTCAAGGTTTAAAGAGAAATTTCAGTAACAACCAGGGCAATCACGTATGCTAGATGAACCTCATTTGTGAAGAACAAAACACTCTTCAGATATACTTACTCAATTCCCTATATCACTGCACCCTTAATGTAAAATAGTAAATTTCCTAACCGTAAATGTAAGGCCAAGAAACACATACACACACACACACACACACACACTGAAAAGAACTTAATTTTGATACTTAAAAGGTGCAGTAGTAATAAAAACCTGAACTTTGATGTATCTATCAATGTCAGCATCTTGTCTCTGCAACTCACGCTCAATATCATCACCCACAAGCCCAAGAAATGCTGAGTCGCCACATGAACCCAAACGTCCATTATCCAAAGACAAGCCCAATCCAGTAGACACCGATCGCTGTTGCAAGAAATCAACAGAAGATATCTGAGAGTTATTGTTTTCAAGAAAATCTTGCTCTTTGAGTCTCCTTTTCTTTGGTTCCAGTCCATAATTCCACTGCAAATCTAGCGCTCCTTCATCAGCTGGACCAGGAGCTAACCCCACTACTTGAACTGCCCAAAATAAATGAGAAACAGGGAAAAGAAAAGAGAATTAGATAAAACCCTAAAAAATTTATTAAAGAAAAAAATAAAATTAGGAATAGAAGAAATACAAGCAGGAATATAAGGAGGGTGTTGAGACTGTTCGGGAAGATTTGAGCCGTTGAAATAAGCAACTGGGGTTGAAATCTGACCGTCCATATTGTTGTATATATCTCTACAAAAAGAAATCAGAAATTACAATCAGAACAGAAAAAAGACAGGATTTTTAGACAATAAAGGGGAAATTTTTAACATGAGTAAGCTGAAATTCATAAGAATTTACCTGAAAGATTTGGATTGTTGCTGTTGTTGTTGTTGCTGAATACTGTGTAGTTGAAGATGGTGATGAGGAAGAGCCATAGCTAGGTTTTTTAGAGAGAGAAAGGAAAGGGGAAGAAGAAAGAGAAAAAGTGGGGGTGGTGTTTTTAATATTGAAGATTGTGAAGGTGGTTCGCAAGAAAAAATATTCTCTTGCATTTGCTGTTTCGGCCCTGTAACTTCGGGCATCGTCAAATTGGGTGCACGGGAGGAGTTTGGGTGGATCCGGGTCGTCAATTGGGCTTATCCCTATTACCTGGGCCACGCTAGATCCGATTCAAAAGGCCCGTAAAGCTAACAGAACTTGAATTTTCGTAGAAATGACACCGGGTAACCACTCTAAAGGGCTGCTATTTAGGAATTAGTTAATTTGTTCTGAATTTCAGTTTTCAGTTTAATTTTTCGGAAAAAAATAAGTATTGATTAATCTCTAAATAGCATCTCTAAGAATGGCTGTTTGTGCATCAATCCCTGAATTTTCCAATGGAACTCGGTTTGAACAAAGGCTCAATAATTTTGCAGGAAATTACCCCCAATGACCATGAAAATGGATGGTCTTGATTTTTTAACTCTGCTTTTAAGGTCAAAAGTATTACTCGTGGAATAAGCCAAAGAAAGTTCTGTCTATGAGGTAAGCGGGATAAAAAAATTAAGAGCGGCATCATAAGTGTCCTATTTGTGCAGCTCACCCAAAAATTAGAAGTCAACAGCCCAGGCAATTGGTTTCCTTGATTGCCTCTTAAAGTGCATGTCATTTTCTATTTTGATGAAGCTAAATAAAAGCCTTGATTGGGGATATTTTTCAATTTGGAGAATATGAAGTGGAAGACATTATAAATTAAGATAGAAGAAGAATACTCGTGACTCTGCTCCATCCGTTACCGACAAACTGAAATGGACCACCGCTCTCCGTTTGACCTCATTCTTCATGTGACCTTCAAAAAATTTCTCAGTTAATGTGCAGACACACCAACAGTGTTTACTTTGTCTCAATCTTATGATTCAAATGAGCCTCAAACAAGTTTAAAACTCTAATACAAGAGCACTTCTAAGAAGGTTGCTATAAACAGAACACTAATTACAAAAATCTTTGAATCGAAAAACTGTAATCTCTAGCTTTCTTTAAGTCCCTCTGTACTTTTATCCTATCGCTAAATTCCTTTTGTATCTGTGTCGTGCAAAACTAGTATTTACTCTCAGTCCCTTAAACTATTATCCTTTTGTTTTTACAAGTATATGGTGGAGTACTGGCAAATATCTTTTAGTGATCAAATCAGGAAAAAATTCTTTTACATAAAATCGTTTTGATAATGGAGGAACATCCAAAAGTACCGAAGAATTTTGACCAAACTGGTTCAATATTTCAAACTTGAAGGATGGTTTTTGTACTTGAGCTATTAGAATGATGTACTTAGGCTTTGGTCAAACTTGAAAGATGAATTGGCTTGAAAACTATATTATCGCTCCAACTCTATCTTTTGCTGCATTTTATTGGCTTAAAGTAATGATGATCTTAGAAGTAAAATAATGAAGACAAGTATGTTTCCCTTTCAACCTGGCGCAATATTGGTACATTAGACAATGTTGAGGAGAAATATCTCTAGGGATCTGTTTAGAAAGCTCTTTGTAATTACTTGGTTGCCTAATTACTAGGGTACTAATTATATAGTATAGTAATTATAATGATCTGTTTGTTTGTTATGATGTAATTATATTGTGTGAAAGAAGTCCTACTAAATTAAAGAAGCAAATGAAGCATCGGGTTTTGGAGAAGAACAAGATCACAGAGCACAGTTCCCGAAGGTCGAGGCGTAATTCCTATCCCTGGGAGAAGCGGAAGGAGTTAGGAGGATGGAGCGCCCTTTGCCCTAAGAAGCGGTTTCGCAGTCAAATGCGAATTGATTACCCCTGTTTGTAAACTACCCCTCTTCCTATTTAGAGAGTTGAAGCAAAAAATGACTTGATGAACCGTTTGCCACGCACCGGCCACATTCACTTATGTATCATGTTTGGTTGTCAAGTGTAATTACACATATATATAAATATTTTTCTCAAATCAACATAAAAATAATTTTTAATATGTGAATATATATATATATATATATATATATATATATATTACTTATTATTATGTATTACAAATACATATTTTTTTAAGAAAATATATTAATAATTACACATCATAAAAAATAATTAGTATCTTTCATATAAATATTATTGTGACTTAAAAGAGAACAACGAAAATTTCGGAAAAAATTTAAAATTCTTTACCATGTACATGTGCCTTAATCAGTACATCACTATTTTGATCTTTTTCTCAATGCTTTATATATATATATATATATATATAGCATTACTAAACAGAACGAATATACAATAAGAAAGGGATTGAGACCAACAAGGGTTGTCGTGGAGTGGTAAAAGTACTTCTTCATCCTTAATCAAAGTCTCGTATTCGAGTTTCTGGGTATGAAATCGCCTTTGTTAGGGAGTGCTTTACCCTTAATATGAGGCCTTTCGGCGCGAATTCGGATTTAATCGAGCCCTAAAGTAAGTACTGGACACCGGATGGGAAAAAAAAAAAAAAAAAAGATTGAGAAAAAGATCTTACCTGGAGTTGCAGAGACACGTTGCGAAGAAGTGAAATGCTGTGTCTTTTTTGCTTTCCAGATGAAAATTATATTGAGAGGGAAAAAAGGAATTGAAAAGATTGCCTTATAATTACATCATATAATTACACCTAAGTAATTATTACTTTTTAATTCCTTATTAATCAAATAATTACTTGGTCAAATAAATATGATAAAGTGTATAATTACACTCAATTACACTCAAATCCAATTACCTTGTGACTTTCCAAATAGGCTCTAGGCGACATCTTGACTTTGGGCAAATATCGGACTTACATTACCAACGTATATAACTAAGGCAGTCTCCTTCTCTTTTAGGAGTAAAACAGTTGGTACTTCTTTCTTGACCCTTCCTTACAAGATCTTCTGGAAAAAAAGAGCAAGAGGATATACACGAAGCATCATAAATAAATTATCTGATTTTTGTAGACTTTGATTGTCTAATTAAGTGTTTCCCGTTTTTAGAATTTTAGGTGTTACCATTCGAGCAACCCCTCTTGTCATTAAATGTTGTTCTTATTAAAAAAGAAGCTAACTATTGAATGTCAATGCTGCTGTCACTATCAAATTAGGCTATACGAGTACCAATATTGATTTAAATTAAAACTTATACTCCATTGAGCACATGGGAAACCCAAGAAACCAGTAATAACTTGTAGTATAATAATAGTAATAATTTACTAATAATGACAATGATAATTCAACTTTCTAACAAATAAACAAATCAATCTACAATATGACAGGATCGTATATATTATAATAACAAGATTAATTATAACATGAGAAATGAATAATTGTCACATCCTTCTCTGTCCATTTTCCAGTATCGGCTGTTTGCGAAGTTGTTGAAAATTAGAGCAATTCAAGCAAAGACATTACCCAAATCCAGCCTGTCCTGTCCATATTCCACTCAAGAGAAAGTTGGTAAGTGGGGTAAAGATAGAGACCACGAACTGTCCCAATAGCTATCAATGTAGTACTTACTTGTTGACAATAAAGATTGATAAAAATATCAAGACTTTACCAAACCCAGAGGCTCAATAATCAACTGTATGTACAATTCTTTAGTGGAATCGCAACGTTAAGCTTCTGGGTATTAAGAGTAATTAAACAATCAATAGTCTTGTAGAATTTCGGCTTCACTAATTGGCCCAAAACATAAGCTCTTGATCGAACCTTAAAGTTCAATTTCAATGGCACGGGCTGTGTGGTAGCCCCTTTTGGAGTGCTCAAACTTGCTCCACTTCCATATAGTGGAATTTTATTTCCTATCACTGATACAGCTACAACTCTCTGGCTCTTTCTTGATTGGTGGAATTTCTTCATCTGAAAAATAATCGAAAATAAGAATTTCATCCATTTTGATGTCCAAAGAACTCAAATTATAATTAAAAAAGCTAGTTAAATGACTTACAGCTCCGGAGCCAAGTATGAGCTCCGAAAATGAGAGATCAATAGGGGATGAGGTGACATGTACACCAAAAAATGTTGCAGTGTTACGATAAACGAATTTCACTGTTGCGTTCATTGAGATCATATCGGTTGCTACTCCAGAGTTATCAGAACCAGCTTGAATCCCAAATCTCTCAAATTTTATGCTCTGAAATCACAATCCAACAAATACTCATTTCAAATCTCCCTTTAAAGCATCAAACATTTCTATTTTTAGAATCAAAATAATAGCAAACCAAGAAGACAGTCCTTCCTCATTTCCAGTTTATGTCGCACTATTACTTATTAGTTGGTTCGAAAAATAATGATATATTCTTATTATAAAAATAATTTAATTTTAATCTGTTTCATTACCACATAAATATTATATATTGCATATTTCAGATAATAACTTTCAAAAGTTTATTTTTTTTTTTGAAAATTTTGTACTAAATTTTGTCAGGTAAATTAGAGCAGATTGATTAAATTAAAAGACTTACCCTCATGGTAATTTTGGGTTTCTGAGGACGACTAGCACCCCAAAGGACGAGAGCAAAGAAGGAGAAGAGGATAAAGAACGCAACAACAAAGGCTAGAAAATAGCAACGGCGAGGGAGAGGTTTGCTGTACTGATCATCTTCAAGCAGGCCTTCTTCTTCAATAACATCACATTCCTTCCACGGCTTCTGCCCTTTACGGTGGTTTCTACCGCCGGCTGCGGCGGCGTCGTTAGGAGAAATCTTCCGTGATCCAGGCTTGAGTGAGCCAGAAAATCGGCTGGAAGAGGATTCACGGGAGTGACGGCCGACGGAGGAGTGAGAGTGAGGAGGAGAACCCATAGGACTGATAACTGGAGTTGAATGAAACGACGTCGTTGTTTTCTCCCCATCGTGTGAATCACGCGACGGACTTTGGACGTAATACACCGGCCGCCGATTATGGTCCGGGGATGACGGTGCCAAGCTGCTGGTTACATCTGAATCAGTTTTCGCGTGCATTTTTTTCGCTTGAATTAAAGAAGAAAAGAATTGTTGAAGTGGTTTTACTCTGAATTGGGATACCGATTTATTGCCTTAATATGTAAGTACAAAATGTGTGTGGTTTTTTGTTTTAAAATAAAAGTATTAGTCACCGACGGGATAAAAGTGGAAAATAAAAAAATAGGCCTAACAAGCATTATTGTGGAAGTCGTAAAGTTTCATTGATTATTAATACAGCTGCCTTAGAGTTGGCAACTCTAGTACCACGCGTTTTCTACATTTTCCTACTTTCAGGACTAAACTTTACCATAACTTGTTTAAACTATCCCTCTATGCCATTGTTTATGATAGCTTTTCTTTTCTGCATTTTATTAAATATGTCTTTTTTAGTATTAGATAATATTTTAATTTTACTTTTGTTAATATGATCTTGTATTTATAAAAATGCTATGATATATTTAAAATCATAAATTTTACTATATATTAAAAAAGATTCCTTTCTGAAATTTTTTTGTCTAGCCAAATACGGCTAAATGAAATAAACTGATGGAAGATTTTTCTAATATACTATGCCTTTGATTGCGAAATAATGTCCATGTTGGAAAAGTAGAGGAAAGTGGCGGTTCGGTGGAGTGGGATCCACCTTTTAACACTCAAACCATGTGAATTGAGAAAAGGGAAACAGTTGTTTCTTTTTATTTTATTTTTCTTGTTTCTCTTTTATTACTGATAAAAAGAATAAAGCATGTGGAAGGATGCAGTGTGCTCATGGATCATATCTTTTTGCTTTTCTCTTGTTTAAGGCAACCCAAGATTCTTATGGTCATACAGTTTATCCACTACTCCTTAAATAGATTCTTACTCCTCAAGCAAAAACTATACGAAAAATATAAAATTGGTTGTGCGCCTAAACTAATTATTTTTTAGTTAAAAAGTGCATAAAATATATATATTTTTTGTGTGTATATATATTATCAGCTATTATTTTTAGGAGCGGCCAAAAAATATATATTTCTGAAAAATATACTACTAACAAAGTGGTAAAGTGAATTAAGTCTAAATCGTATTATCTTAGTTTAAATGAAAGACAAAGTATAAGTTTCTTTTAAATTAAATACTTGTAGATATTTCTTATTTCCTCATTTGGAAGATGAAGCAGTTATGCCAGGTTATCGGGAATTTGGCGTGCTATGACAATGTATACACATAATTAGCAAAAAATAGCCCAAGTTATAAATATTGGTATCAAATAGCCAATAAATGTATATCACAACAATAATATGTATATCATAACTTTTTCTTCTTTTTTGTGTATATCAACATGTATATTAAAATTTTATTTTCCTTCTTTATATATCTAAAATATGAAATCATATAAATGTGTGTGTGTGTGTGTATTTTACCACTTACTGTGGCCTTTTTGTCAATATATATCACAATAAAAATAATTATATTATTGTATATCGCGGTGTATAACACATCGAATGTGTATCAAAATATATATCAAAAATCAATTTTCTTTCTTAGTATACCAAAAGTTTATTTATTCCTAGAATTATATTATTATTTTTATATTTGAAAATTTGCTCTAAACCTGATATATCAAAAATTATTTTCCTTCTTTGATCAATAAAAAAAATTGAAGTAAGTTTATTCAGAATGAATTTCACTCTCTTAAAATTAGTTAGAATAATTTGATACCAATTTAACCTTTTATTGCCTTATCTAACAATGTATATCACGATATACAACATCATATACACACGGTACACATGATGATAGACATAGATATACACTACCTCAAACACACGTATTTTTTTTAACAATTAAAAAAAGAACAGATACAAATTGAACAAAGCAAGAATCGAACAGATCAAAGAGATACAAATCAAATCGAACAAAGCAATAATCGGATGACGACAAGAAGAAAACTAGATAAAAAATAAATCTTTTTATAGAATTGCTGTCGTGATGAGAAGACCTAAACTTAATAGAAAAATGTATTCAACCATTACAACTTCCCAAAAATTATCAAAGAACACATGCCCTTCCAAATCCAGATTGAAGAAGAAAATTTGCTAGATTGAAGAAGAAGAAAAAAAAGAAAAGATTGAGCAAGAAAATTGGAGAAGAAATACGGGGAGAGAAGAAAAAATAAGGGGAGAGAGAATAAATAAGAAACTAGAGTTATTTAGGATTTGGCTATATAAAGCCAATTTTTTGGGGTTACCTTTGCCAAACCTAATCTAAAGCTAAAATATTGCCAATTCTCTTTATGTTGTCATACCATGCCATTTTCTCCCTCAGTTTATTTTAGGCCTTTGTTTGCTAATAACAAAGGTCCCAAAAAGTAGGCTTGTGAGCATGACATCAAAACATCCGGCCGAATGATGATAGTTCCTAACAAAATTCGACCAACTAAAGCCTATCCAGCCTTTGTTGGGCCATATTGCATAACAAAAGAATGAAACCCATAGATTTAAGTTGCCCTTCTTTTGGTTTCGAAAGTTCATTGTAAACATAACACTCGATTTGAACTTTGAAGAATATGCTTGTATAAGCTTACGACGCTGGAGGAACAACCAAGGCATAAACACATTGACCCATGAATATTGTATCAAACTACCATGTGCTGAGGTTCCAAGTACCCATTTTAAAGTTCTGAAAACTTGTGTTAAGATTTTCCGTGCCCGTACTGAGTACAGGTAGGTATGACAGTTTATGAGGAAAGAAATTCGCAGATGTTAAAACTAGAGTTATCTTACTTCAAAAGATATTAGAACTCAATTTTTAGGACATAGACACCTCAAATTTAGCTACGCATCGTCGATCATTCGACCTTAGTCCGAATTTGTTACTAATGGACATATAGTTAAAACACGACACAATAATTTTACTAAAATTACTATGTACTTATAAATGATCTGAATCGTATTATCTCAATTAAAATGGAAGACGAAGTATAAGTTTCTTTTAAATTAAATACTTGCAGATTTTTCTTATTTCCTCATTTGGAGATGAAGCAGCTATGCCATGTTATTGGGAATCTGGCATGGTGTGACAACTCACTCACATAATTAGCAGAAATAGCCCTAGTTATAAATATTGATATCAAATAGCCAATAAATGTATATCACAACAATAATATGTATATCATAACTTTTTCTTCTTCATTGTGTATATCAACATGTATATTAAAATTTTATTTTCCTTCTTTATGTATTTAAAATATGAAATCATATATATATACATATATATATATATATATGTGTGTGTGTGTGTGTGTGTGTATTTTAACATTTATTGTTGCCTTTTTATCAATATATATCACAATAAAAATAATTATATTATTTGTATATCGCGGTGTATAACACATCGAATGTATATCAAAATATATATCAAAAAATATATCAAAAATCTATTTTCTTTCTTAGTATACCAAAATTTTATTTACTCCTAGAATTATATTATTATTTTTATATTTGAAAATTTGCTCTAAACCTGATATATCAAAAATTATTTTCCTTCTTTGATCAATAAGAAAAATTGAAGTAAGTTTATTCAGAATGAATTTCACTCTCTTAAAATTAGTTAGAATAATTTGATACCAATTTAACCTTTTATTGCCTTATCTAACAATGTATATCACGATATATAACATCATATACACACGGTACACATGATGATAGACATAGATATATACCACCTCAAACACACATGTTTTTTTTAACAATTAAAAAAAGAACAGATACAAATTGAACAAAGCAAGAATCGAACAAATCAAAGAGATACAAATCAAATCAAACAAAGCAACAATCGGATGACGACAAGAAGAAAACTAGATAAAAAATAAATCTTTTTATAGAATTGCTGTCGTGATGAGAAGATCTAAACTTAATAGAAAAATATATTCAACCATTACAACTTTCCAAAAATTATCATAGAACACATGCCCTTCCAAATCCAGATTGAAGAAGAAAATTTGCTAGATTGAAGAAGAAGAAAAAAAGAAAAGATTGAGAAAGAAAATTGGAGAAGAAATACGGGGAGAGAAGAAAAAATACGGGGAGAGAGAATAAATAAGAAACTAGAGTTATTTAGGATTTGGCTATATAAAGCTAATTTTTTGGGGTTACCTTTGCCAAATCTAATATAAAGCTAAAATATTGCCAATTCTCTTTATGTTGTCATACCATGCCATTTTCTCCCTCAGTTTATTTTAGGCCTTTGTTTGCTAATAACAAAGGTCCCAAAAAGCAGGCTTGTGAGCATGACATCAAAATATCCGGCCCAGTGATGATAGTTCCTAACAAATTCGACCAACTAAAGCTTATCCAGCCTTTGTTGGGCCACATTGCAGAACCAAAGAATGAAGCCCATAGATTTAAGTTATCCTTTTTTTTGTTTCGAAAGTTCATTGTAAACATAACGCTCGGTTTGAACTTTGAAGAATCTGCTTGTATAAGCTTACAACGCTGGAGGAACAACCGAAGCACAAACACATTGACCCATGAATATTGTATCAAACTACCATGTGCTGAGGTTCCAAGTACCCATTTTAAAGTTCTGAAAACTTGTGTTGAAATTTTTCGTGCCCGTACTGAGTACAGGTAGGTAGATAGTTTATGAGGAAAGAAATTCGCAGATGTTAAAACTAGAGTTATCTTACTTCAAAAGATATTAGAACTCAATTTTTAGGACATAGACACTTCAAATTTAGCAAGGCATCGTCGATCATTTGACCTTAGTCCGAATTTATTACTAATTGACATATAGATAAAACACGACACAATAATTTTACTAAGATTACTATGTACTTATAAATGATCTGAATCGTATTATCTCAATTTAAATGGAAGACAAAGTATAAGTTTCTTTTAAATTAAATACTTGCAGATTTTTCTTATTTCCTCATTTGAAAGATGAAGCAGCTATGCCATGTTATTGGGAATCTGGCATGGTGTGACAACTTACTCACATAATTAGCATAAATAGCCCTAGTTATAAATATTGATATCAAATAGCCAATAAATGTATATCACAACAATAATATGTATATCATAACTTTTTCTTTTTCATTGTGTATATCCACATGTATATAAAAATTTTATTTTCCTTCTTTATGTATTTAAAATATGAAATCATATATATATATATATGTATGTATGTATGTATGTATGTATGTATGTATGTATGTATGTATGTATTTTAACATTTATTGTTGCATTTTTATCAATATATATCACAATAAAAATAATTATATTATTTGTATATCGCGGTGTATAACACATCAAATGTATATCAAAATATATATCAAAAATCTATTTTCTTTCTTCACATATCAAAATTTTATTTACTCCTAGTATTATATTATTATTTTTATATTTCGAAATTTACTCTAATCCTATTATATCAAAAATTATTTTTCTTCTTTGATCAATAAAAAAATTGAAGTAAGTTTATTCAGAATGAATTTCACTCTCTTAAAATTAGTTAGGACGATTTGATTCCAGTTTAATCTTTTATTGCCTTATCTAACAATGTATATCACGATATACAATATCATATATATATATGGATACACATAATGATATACATAGATAAACTCCACCTCAAACACACATATTTTCTTTTTAACAATAAGAAGAAGAAGAAGAAGAAGAAGAAGAAGAAGAAGAAGAAGAAGAAGAAGAAGAAGAAGAAGAAGAAGAAGAATTGGAGTCTTTCAAAGAGATACAAATCAAATCGAACAAAGCAATAATCGATGACGACAAGAAGAAAACTAGATAAAAAAATAAATCTTTTTACAGAATTGCTGTCGTGATGAGAAGATATAAGCTTAATAGAAAAATATATTCAACCATTACAACTTCCCAAAAATTATCAAAGAACACATGCCCTTCCAAATGCAGATTGAAGAAGAAAATTTGCTAGATTGAAGAAGAAAAAAAAAAAGAAAAGATTGAAGAAGAAAATTGGAGAAGAAATGCGGAGAGAGAAGAAAAAATACGGGGAGAGAGAATGAATAAGAAACTAGAGTTATTTAGGATTTGGCTATATAATGCCAATTTTTTGGGATTACCTTTGCCAAATTTAATCTATTGCTAAAATATTGCCAATTCTCTTTATGTTGTCATACCATGCCATTTCAGTTTATTTTTGGCCTTTGTTTGCTGATAACAGAGGTCCCAAAAAGCAGGCTTGTGAGCATGACATCAAAACATCCGGCCCAGTAATGATAATTTCTAACAAAATTCGACCATCTAAAGCCTATCCAACCTCTGTTGGGCCACATTGCAGAACCAAAGAATGAAGCCCATAGATTTAAGTTATCCTTCTTTTGATTTTGAAAGTTCATTGTAAACATAACGCTCGGTTTGAACTTTGAAGAATCTGCTTGTATAAGCTTACAACGCTGGAGGAACAACCGAGGCATAAACACATTGACCCATGAATATTGTATCAAACTACCATGTGCTGAGGTTCCAAGTACCCATTTTAAAGTTCTGAAAACTTGTGTTGAGATTTCGCATGCCCGTACTGAGTACAGGTAGGTAGATAGTTTATGAGGAAAGAAATTCGCAGAAGTTAAAACTAGAGTTTTCTTATTTCAAAAGATATTAGAAGTCAATTTTTAGGGCATAGACACCTCAAATTTAGCTAGGCATCGTCGATAACTCGACCTTAGTCCGAATTTGTTACTAATGGACATATAGTTAAAACACGACACAATAATTTTACTAAAATTACTATGTACTTATAAATGATCTGAATCGTATTATCTCAATTAAAATGGAAGATGAAGTATAAGTTTCTTTTAAATTAAATACTTGCAGATTTTTCTTATTTCCTCATTTGGAGATGAAGCAGCTATGCCATGTTATTGGGAATCTGGCATGGTGTGACAACTCACTCACATAATTAGCAGAAATAGCCCTAGTTATAAATATTGATATCAAATAGCCAATAAATGTATATCACAACAATAATATGTATATCATAACTTTTTCTTCTTCATTGTGTATATCAACATGTATATTAAAATTTTATTTTCCTTCTTTATGTATTTAAAATATGAAATCATATATATATATATATATGTATTTTAACATTTATTGTTGCCTTTTTATCAATATATATCACAATAAAAATAATTATATTATCTGTATATCGCGGTGTATAACACATCAAATGTATATCAAAATATTTATCAAAAATGTATATCAAAAATCTATTTTCTTTCTTCGCATATCAAAATTTTATTTACTCCTAGTATTATATTATTATTTTTATATTTTGAAACTTGCTCTAATCCTGTTATATCAAAAATTATTTTTCTTCTTTGATCAATGAAAAAATTGAAGTGATTTTATTCAGAATGAATTTCACTATCTTAAAATTAGTTAGGACGATTTGATTCCAATTTAATCTTTTATTGCCTTATCTAACAATGTATATCACGATATACAATATCATATATACATGGATACACATAATGATATACATAGATAAACTCCACCTCAAACACACATATTTTCTTTTTAACAATAAGAAGAAGAAGAAGAAGAAGAAGAAGAAGAAGAAGAAGAATTGGAGTCTTTCAAAGAGATACAAATCAAATCGAACAAAGCAACAACCGATGACGACAAGAAGAAAACTAGATAAAAAAATAAATCTTTTTACAGAATTGCTGTCGTGATGAGAAGATATAAGCTTAATAGAAAAATATATTCAACCATTACAACTTCCCAAAAATTATCAAAAGAACACATGCCCTTTCAAATCCAGATTAAAAAAGAAAATTTGCTAGATTGAAGAAGGAAAAAAAAGAAGAAAAGATTGAAGAAGAAAATTGGAGAAGAAATGCGGGGAGAGAAGAAAAAATACGGGGAGAGAGAATGAATAAGAAACTAGAGTTACTTAGGATTTGGCTATATAATGCCAATTTTTTGGGATTACTTTTGCCAAATTTAATCTATAGCTAAAATATTGCCAATTCTCTTTATGTTGTCATACCATGCCATTTTCTCCCTCAGTTTATTTTAGGCCTTTGTTTGCTGATAACAGAGGTCCCAAAAAGCAGGCTTGTGAGCATGACATCAAAACATCCAGCTCAGTAACGACAATTTCTAACAAAATTCGACCATCTAAAGCCTATCCAGCCTTTGTTGGGCCACATTTCAGAACCAAAGAATGAAGCCCATAGATTTAAGTTATCCTTCTTTTGGTTTCGAACGTTCATTGTAAACATAACGCTCGGTTTGAACTTTGAAGAATCTGCTTGCATAAGCTTACAACGCTGGAGGAACAATCGAGGCATAAACACATTGACCCATGAATATTGTATCAAACTATCATGTGCTGAGGTTCCAAGTACCCATTTTAACGTTCTGAAAACTTGTGTTGAGATTTTCCGTGCCCGTACTGAGTACAGGTAGGTAGATAGTTTATGAGAAAAGAAATTCGTAGATGTTAAAACTAGAGTTATCTTACTTCAAAAGATATTAGAACTCAATTTTTAGGACATAGACACCTCAAATTTAGCTAGGCATCGTCTATCATTTGACCTTAGTCCGAATTTGTTACTAATTGACATATAGTTAAAACACGACACAATAATTTTACTAAGATTACTATGTACTTATAAATGATCTGAATCGTATTATCTCAATTTAAATGGAAGACGAAGTATAAGTTTCTTTTAAATTAAATACTTGCAGATTTTTCTTATTTCCTCATTTGGAAGATGAAGCTGCTATGCCATGTTATTGGGAATTTGGCATGGTGTGACAACTTACTCACATAATTAGCAAAAATAGCCTATGTTATAAATATTGATATCAAATAGCCAATAAATGTATATCATAACTTTCTCTTCTTCATTGTGTATATCAACATGTATATTAAAATTTTATTTTCCTTCTTTATGTATTTAAAATATGAAATCATATATATATATATATATATAATGTATTTTAACATTTATTGTTGCCTTTTTATCAATATATATCACAATAAAAATAATTATACTATTTGTATATCGCGGTGTATAACACATCGAATGTATATAAAAATATATATTAAAAAAACATATAAAAAATCTATTTTCTTTCTATGTACACCAAAAGTTTATTTACTCCTAGAATTATATTATTATTTTTATATTTTGAAACTTGCTCTAAACCTATAATATCAAAAATTATTTTCCTTCTTTGATCAATAAAAAAATTGAAGTAAGTTTATTCAGAATGAATTTTACTCTCTTAAAATTAGTTAGGATGATTTGATTCCAATTTAACCTTTTATTGTCTTATCTAACAATGTATATCACGATATACAACATCATAACATACGGGTACACATGATGATATACATAGATAAACACCACCTCAAACACACAAGAAGAAGAAGAATTGGAGTTTTTCAAAGAGATACAAATCAAATCGAACAAAGCAACAATCGGATGACGACAAGAAGAAAAATAGAGAAAAAATAAATCTCTTTACAGAATTGCTGTCGTGATGAGAAGATCTAAACTTAATAGAAAAATGTATTCAACCATTACAACTTTCCTAAAATTATCAAAGAACACATGCCCTTTCGAATCCAGATTGAAGAAGAAAATTTGCTAGATTGGAGAAGAAGGAAAAAAGAAAAAAATTGAAGAAGAAATACGGGGAGAGAAGAAAAAATACGGGGAGAGAGAATAAATAAGAAACTAGAGTTATTTAGGATTTGGCTATATAATGCCAATTTTTTGCGGTTACCTTTGCCAAACCTAATCTAAGGCTAAAATATTAACAATTCTTTTTATGTTGTCATACCATGCCATTTTCTCTCTCAATTTATTTTAAGCCTTTGTTTGCAGATAACAAAGGCCCCAAAAAGCAGGGGAGCATGATATCAAAACATCCGGCCCAGCAATGATAATTCCTAACAAAATTCGACCAACTAAAGCCTATCTAGCCTTTGTTGGGCCACTTTGCAGAACAAAAGAATGAAGCACATACATTTAAGTTGCCCTTCTTTTGGTTTCGAAAGTTCATTGTAAACATAACGCTCGGTTTGAACTTTGAAGAATATGCTTGTATAAGATTATAACGCCGGAGGAACAACCGGGCATAAACACATTGACCCATGAATATTGTAGCAAACTACCAATTACTTGTGTTGAGGTTTCAAGTACCCATATTAAAGTTCTGAAAACTTGTGTTGAGATTTCCTATGCCCGTACTGAGTACAGGTAGGTATGACAGTTTATGAGGAAAGAAATTCGCAGATGTTAAAACTAGAATTATCTTACTTCAAAAGATATTAGAACTCAATTTTTAGGACATAGACACCTCAATGTTGCAAATTTAGCTCGGCATCCTCAATCATTCGATATTAGTCCGAATTTGTTACTAATTGACATATAGTTAAAAGACGACACAATAATTTTACTAAGATTACTATGTACATATAAATGATCACTACACACTAATGCATATTCTGTCACCATCTCTTACTGCAACCAAAAACCATTGAGGTGAACATTTTAAATTGGAAAACATTTTTTTTTTTTTTTTTTGATTGAACACAATCTATAGATATGTGATACCAAACACGCATTGAGAATTGAACTTTGGAACATTACGCTGAGCAGTATATTACTAACTTTTGTACTCATGTATAGGCAAAATCTTAATGTGGATCACGGACTATATGAAACCAAAATAACAACACAGATGGCTTGACTAGGGGTTCGTCAATACTTTTCCCTTACATTGAGGAAACGATAAGAAGACAAGAGTTGTGAATTAATTACTAAGACTCCAGTTGAGACATATTGTCCGAATCTGGAGAGATACTATTGCATCATCTAGTTGACAAGCTCAGAGTCCTTAACAGAAGTGAACATAGAAGTTAGAAGAGAAGTCTGAGTTATATATCATCTTTATCTCAAACTGACGCTTGCAAAAATGGGGAGACATGAGTCAAATGCCGAAGCTTTATATCCAGTTAAACTTATTATAGAAAATGCAGTCACGAGAGGGCGCGGGGTTTTGGCTGATCTTCTGGCTGACCCATAAACGTGTAGAAAATTTTCTACAACTCATGTATAATAAGGACCATTCATATATATATATATCCTAGCTCGTGACTGTCCATTGTCCACTATATATCGTTTTGTCAACCAATTATGACTGGCCCATGTTCATGTTTTTCTCTACGGAACTCCCTCTTCATGTTTAAGTAGAAGATACAAATATGAAATAGTGAATCACCAAGAAGTGTGTTGGAACGGCTAAAATTCTCTCACCTGTAATAAGAGGTCTTGAGATGCCACTGCTAAAAAAATAAGAATTAGCGGCGGACAAATTCTGTAGCTAAAGAGAAAATCAGTCGCTAATCCTAGTTAGCGACGAATTAATGACAAAAAAATTGTTAGCTACGAGCAACATATTAGTGAAGAAGTTTGTAACTAATTCCAATTTTTTTAGTAGTGTGCAAATTTGAATTAGTTGGGCCGATAAATTTCAGATATTTGATGGATAAAGGAAAAAAAAAGATACAAAGATATATGAGTCTCTATGTGTAAAACTTTGCTTTGGGAGAGGGCAAGAAAATCAAGTACCGGATCAAGAAAAATAGAATAGATTAATTTAGTATAAAAGTTTACGCATAAATAAACTCTGTCTTAATAGGATGAACTTAGCGTGATTATTGATCCATTATTGATCCGGGCTTGTATTTCTTCTTCGGGCAATGAACACTATGATCTATAAGCTCCTTTTTCTTTTGTTTTTCTTTACTTTTTTTTGTGGAAATCATAAATCAGAAACTGATAGAGGATATAATTCATGCATTAGGGTGGAGAAACTAATTTTCAAAATGTTACTATCTATTGATCACATGTTTTCAATCCCTTTACTGAATATACATTTTACTCTCCAACTTTTAACACATCATACTTTAAAAAAAACGTTATTAGTATATGCATGTTCATCAATTATGGCACAATAGAAGATGAACAGAAAAGTAGTGATATTGGGAAGGATAAAATGTTAGGAGCCAGATAGACTAGCTAGAGTAACTAATATGCAAAGAGAAAGCGAGATGAATTGAAAAATAGGTAACATTTTAACAATTTGAAAGGGAGCCTTGTAGCAACGATAAAATTGTCTCGCTTGACCTATAGGTCACAGGTTCGAGTCGTAGAATCAGTCAAAGCATCAGGATATAGGGTAGGCTGTCTACATCACACTCCTTAAGATGTGACCGTTTCCAAGACCTTGCGTGAATACGGGATGCTTTGTGCACCGAACAACCCTTAATTTAATAATTTAAAGCTTCACTTTGGCTCATTTCTGGTCAAACATTAAGGCAAAAAGAAATTAATACTGTAATGTCATGCTGGAGTTTAGAGTCAAAAGTCGTCGACATACGGAGTTGGGAAAGCTGAATCTCCGGAAAGTTATGAGTTAATATTCTAATTATTCAATTTTATCTGTCCAAGTTCACAACTAATATTCAGTTAGGTGTTTGATAAGTTAGAGTGATGCAGAAGCTCAAGTAATCTGCCAGTCTTTTTCGCTAGCTAACAGCACAAAAATAATGGGAAGAATATATAAGTTTATTTCACAATTGTGTGTTACAATATCACATTTAGAAGATAATTAGTTAGAGATTATTGAACAATCAGTTTTATCCTGTCAAAGGATCTACTTTTATGCTTGTGGCAACAATTGGACTTCTAACCACATATTTACCTCCAGTTTCTACCCAGCTCAAAGAACCATAAACCACAATATCATCCATAACTATTGGACCCTCTATTCTTAGCTTGTAGCTCAGCTTTTCATACTTCTCTTTAAAAACCAACTTTTCAGGTACAACGCTAACTTTAAATTTACCCATTGGAGTGAGGTTTGCTGTATATACTGATGTACCATCTTGTAAGTTAGTCACTGTTCTTTTGAATTCTTGAATCCTTTTAGGATCCGACTCACTGCTGTTCCCATTGAAAAAGCCAATGAAAGATGGATAGTTTAAGTCCAATGATGGGGTGGAGCAAGTATAAGATGAGGATCTTGTGACGGTTTTTATTTGTTTGGATGTGAAGTTCAGAGCACAGAGAAGATTGACATAATCTTGTGGTGTCGCATCGTAGATAAGTCCAGGATCTAATGCCTTGTTTGGATCGATATGGCCAGCTCCCATGGCTAGAGGAGTAGCAGCAGCATTCTTGTTACCTGTTGAGACATAATATCATTAAACAATTAAAAATATGCTCTCTCTAACATTTAGGCTTACTTAATTCAATATAGTATCAGAGCATGCAAGAGGTCCTAGGTTCAAATCTCACCATTACCCAAAATGTCATAAAATAATTCCGAGTGTTTGGTCCATGAAATAGAATCAAACTTTTAGATGCGATAGTCACACAGTTCAACATTACCTATGTCTTGGATGGGGCTCTGTGTGTTGTCCAATGCATTGGAAGTGGTCATCATGGCAGATCGGATGGCTGCAGGGCTCCATTCAGAGTGTGCGGCTTTTAGAAGTGCTGCTACACCAGAAGCATGTGGACATGACATTGATGTACCAGATATAATATTAAAGTTACTAAAAAGTTTTCCTGAGGTAACATCAGTAACCGGTGATTGTTGTGGCCATGAAGCTAGTATTAAGGCACCAGGAGCCATGAGATCAGGTTTGAGGATACTTGGACAACTCGGTGACGGTCCTCTTGAGCTATAGGTAGCAACTTTTGGTGCTGGTTTAGCACCAATATGTGTCACCCGGAATTCAAGTTTTCCTTTAGGTGCAGAGTTGCTCTTAATGTACTCTAGAACTTTATCACCCTCTAGTAAGTTCAAAAACACAGCCGGGAATTCGCTTTGGAGGTAGAATTCCAAGTCAGTTTTATTAGTTATGAAAACAGCCCCAGCAACTTTTGAATTTCTCACATTGTACACATGCTCACTGACTGAATCATTCTTGTCAAGGCAGACAACAATATTGTGTGCACTTTTTGCCAGCTCCTTGTCATCTTGGCATTCAACATGGACAATGGAGCTTTCATTTAATCTAGAATTCCCAGGGTAGAGCGATAAGCCAGTGACGGAAACTCCATTTCCAAGAGTTAATGCGCCAATAAATTCGCGGTCAACTGTGCCAGCTGCAACAGTTAGCACCCAAGGTGTTCCATTGTGCAAAGTCTCATAATAAGGCCCTTCATTTCCTGCAGAGGTGGAAACAAATATACCTTTCTCCAATGCAGCAAATGCGGCAATTGCCACAGGATCTTCGTGTAGTGGAATTGCGTTTATGCCTAACGACAAGGATAAGACATCTACACCATCTGTAATTGCTTGATCAATTGCAGCAAGAACATCAGACAGGTATACACCTTCTTCCCATAGAGCCTTGTACATAGCCACATGAGCCTTTGGTGCTATGCCAATAGCAGTGCCAGTGGCATAGCCAAAATAAGATGCACCCTCGACATAACTTCCTGCAGCTGTAGAAGAAGTGTGAGTTCCATGTCCATCTGTATCTCTAGCAGAATTCATTGAAATGGTAAGATTTGGATTGTTGGCAAGTAGGCCTTTATTGAAATAACGAGCGCCAATGAGTTTCTTGTTACACAAAGAGGAATTGAACTCAGTACCACTTTCACATTCTCCATTCCATCTTGATGGTACTTCACTAATCCCATCATCACTATAGCTTTTACTCTCTGGCCATATTCCAGTATCAACTAAGCCAATTATGATATCTTTACCATAGTCGGACGTTGGCCATACACCAGACTCAGAGTTCAGGCCAAGAAATTGGGATGTATGAGTTGTGTCAATTTTAACTGACATATCCTTAATTGAAGAAACATAACCTGGAGAATTTTTTATGGCTTCAAGTTCAGAAGGAGAAAGACTTGCACTAAAACCATTAATGGCATTAGTATAAGCATAGACTAGTTTTGAGGACAAGAAGTCTTTGTGATATGTGCTACTGTCTGATAAAGAAGCAAGTGTTGTCAAGTACCAATTATGATGGCTAGCAAAAGCTTTTGGCATGGCTGACAAATCCATATGAATGATATATGTTTCTGACTTTGCTAGTGAAATTATAGAAATAAAGAAGAAAAGCAACCAAATACACAAGGTAATATGATTTGCCATGTTGAGTAATATATTGAAGGAGGTTATTTTTTTGAACATAAGCTAACTTACTTATATAGAGGAGTGAAAGGTATGGGAAGCCAAAGAATTCCCTTACTTCCAACTTGTCCATTACTTTGTCCATAATTTCACTATGTACCAAACTGGTATATTATTGGAAGCTTGCAACAAGTTCAACTATGCACCTTTCTTTAATCTATCATTGTCAAAATTGCTTTAGTTCTTGACTTGTAGTTTTCGTCTTTATTTTTGGAAAATGCTTCTTATTAATCAACCGATAAATTTGGCAATCCATGTCTATGCTTTTAAGTACTTATAATGGTCAATGGTGGAACTTAAGATGCAGACAGGGAGTGGATCCCTTATACTATAGTGCCATTGCCACCAAAAGAAAAGCAGACTGACAATTCTATGCACAAGAAGTGGCACACCAGTATATTACAGTGGTCCACAGATTTAAGATGAGATGTAGATGATGAACCATAACCAATTAATTAACTGGTCATCAAAATCTCATAATACATATACTATGCTTGATGTCCTAAGTCCTCTAGAGAAGTTTTCTAGATTTAGAATCAGAACTCAAATTTACGCCACTGATGCTTGCATTAGAGTAGCTGCCTACATCACACCCCTTGGGGTGCGGCTCTTCCCTGGATCCTGTGTGAACGTGAATACTTCGTGCACTGAACTGTGCTTTTAACTCCAATTTACAATTTTATTTTCTTTTAATATCTTCCTCCATTCCTTCTTTTATCAATCTTTTCTCATTTTGATAGTGACAACCAATATCATAGATAGCCAAGAGCAAAAAGAGTAAAGGCAAGGAGAAAAGATAACTCTGGTTGCCATGATATGGTCCATTAATCATGAAGAACAGTGCTTACATATATGATCCAGACAAAATTGTTAAGCCATGCATGTGTTTAACTAAGCAGAAGTTAAGGAGTGACTAATTGATAAAATTGTTAAAGTAAAATGAAGTTTTGATAATTACGAGAACATTTTTAACACCCCAGACTTTAGGTTGAGTCCTATATCGGCAAAATACAAGAGGGATGCTGGGTACATAAGTTAACTGAGTCCCACATCGGCAAAACATAATAGGGATGCTGGGTATATAAGTTAAAGAGGAATTTTCAGAAATAACTATTGTTTAGCGGCTATTAATTTCCTATAGCTACCATATACATAATTACTTTCCGTAGCTACCTTTCAGTTGTTATGGCAATATATTTGATGTATTCGAGCTACTGTATTCATGAAATCGGCTAAAAAACAGCGCAGTCCAGTTGTCAGCCGCTGTATTCACATGTATTTATATCATGTATTCATGAATACAACCTAATAATAGGTCTTTCCAGTTGTTTAATAATGAAAAGCTGCTAATTTAACGGGATACACTCCTAATATAACTCACCTAAATCAATTATAACACACAATATTATTAATCCAATTAATGAGAAGATTTCTCATACGCTAAACACCAGAAAACAAAGCATTCTTCAGAGTTTCAGCCCCTCTTTTTTTTTTCCTGATACAGTTCGATTTTTTTTTCCTGACATTGTTCGAGGTTCTTCTCGGAATTGATACAAGTATCTATAAAAATATTTTGAAATTTGATTTATATTTCATAATAAACCTAGTGTTTGTATTGTGTTGTATCTAATAGTTGTGTTAAATGTATTCAAGTTTATTTTTGTATTCACAATATTTTATTTATTCCTAATACATGGTATTTCTGCTTTATTGAGTATATTTCATTGGTTGCATTCATTGATTTTCCATTTGTATTGAGAGTATTTAACTGTATTTCACTATATTGTTGTTTTAAATACAGATGGATATAGTTAGGTTGAAAATACAGATAAATACAGTTAGATTGCATGCATAACTAATTGATGAATAACATCAAAATGATAGAACCAACAATGTATTTAAAAATGTTGTTGTAAGAACTCAAATACATATAAATACATCTAAATACAACAGTCAAAATCACTGTACAAAATAAAAATAAATGTATGCCTTATCGAATACATATAAATACATCTAAATACAAGAAGAGAAAACCACCGTAGAAACCAAAAATCAATGTATGTGGACTCGAATACATATAAATACATCTACAATTAGGCTCATTGTGTATTGTTGTTCTCCTTTCGGCTTCAATGGTTGCTGATGAACCTGCAAATACAGGTTCCTCTTGAGTGATTTGCAAATCAAAAGATGGCCCTTCGAAATTGAGTGTTTTAGTGGGCATTCTGCAGAAAACTAACAATGGTGAATATTTTTTAAAAAAACTGTTGAAGAGAAAAAGAAGAAGCTTTAACCGGCCAAAAACCCAAAAACTTGTGATGAGTGGTAAAAACACGGGGCTTACCGGATTTGGAAACGTGAATGATGAAAGTTTCATGACTGTCAGATTGGACGGAAATGATCACCGAAGTGAGAGATAATAATGAAAATTAATGAAAGAGTGGAAATTGACGCCATTATAGGCTGTCTGCCGGAGGAACCAGTTTTCTGGTCATATAGGAAAGAATGAGAGAGAGATCGTGGAGAGAGAGATGTGGAGAGAGAAATAAGATACTACGCGTGATTTTGGGAGAGAATACGCTGAAAGAACGAGAGAGAAAAATATTAGATAGTGTATTTAATGGCTTAACGGTAGGAAGTGACCATAAATACATATTTATCTATAAAAACTAAAAGGTAGCTATAGAAAAATAATATTTTAGAAGAATTTTTATTTATAATAAATAGGGGTGTAAAACTTTGCTATCGGAGGTAAAATTTCCATAAGTTAACAAGCCTTAGACCCTTGTGACGCGTTTTAAACCTGTGATGGCCTAGGCCTGGAGCGGACTATATCACTAGCGGACTGAGCTGTTACAGATGGTATCAGAGCCACTCTTGTGTTAGCCATGCCGATGGTGGGTCAGAGTGGGTGTATGTAACACCCAAGAGGGATGATGGGTATATAAGTTAACAAACCTTAGACCCTAGTGACCTTTAAACCCGTGAGGACTTAGGCCCAAAGCAGACATTAAAAGTCAAAGAGTGTTCATAGATGCTGTATAACAAGAAAACCTTCGTTTATTTATTCTATCGGGTTCTCCAGCTAAGAAAAAGGGTCTTGACTCTTGAGCATGACAAAGGGTATACTTCAATCTAAGAATTTGGGAAGAAGAAAGATAATACTTAGTTACTTCTAAAAGTTTAAGTTACGTAAATATATTTACAGAATTGGATCACTTATAAAGTTAATTACAAATACTAATCATTATAATAAGCAATAAGAAGCAACCTTGGAAAAGTGCTAACTAATTTTCTATGTAACGTGCATTCGGAATCCAATGTACTTCAATTTGAAACAAATTAAAGCATAAGAGTTTTCTTATTCAGAAGAATGAACCAAAATTCTAAGTTATCTGTTCGTGAAAGAAACTCCTACTAGGACGATGCTAAATTTGAAAGAAAGCGTGCGAGTTTTCTTATGGAAAAGCAGAACCAAAACACAAGTAACCGTTTAGTTGAAATAAAAACAGAGACAAAGGGACAGCAAAAATTGACACCCGTTCTATTCTAAGTAAGAAAATTCAGTTTAACCTGATTTTATTAATCACTAAAGCCATGTATGATTATCATCCTACATCATTATCACTATCACTATCTTAGCAGCAACGATGCATTAACTCACCTTTGTTTCCACAGCCAAAAAGAAAAAGTATAAAAAGAGGAAGAAAAAGAAATGTATTCTTAGAGCTGTAACTGTCAATACCAATAAATGTCTTTTCTTTCTCAAGTAAAAGGCAAAGGAATTTCGAGCACGTAACTGAGAATAATTTAATGAATGGAAATACAAAATTGAGGCACTTGCTTGTATGGGGGGATCATGTGAATCTACCCCAATTATATTAATTGGTTAAGAATTGAAAAGAAATAAAGCATGTGTCTCTTATCTTTTCTCAAAGGACAGTTCACAGTCCCTTTCATTATGTTTTCGCACTCCTAATTAGTTACACAACTTTAGAAGAAAAAATGAATTTAGTGACAATTGGAAATGGAAATTATTTTCCACTTGAATTATTGGCAGCAATTTTAGAGGGATAGGAGGCAAAGAATTAACAAAACATTTCCAATTTTGTTAGAAAAAGATTCTTTATCTGCTGCAGCGATGGTCGTTCAAGCATTAAAAAAAGGGAAAAAGAATATAAAGAACAATGGAAGGAAACTTCTGATTCAGAATTTACTGTTTGAATAACCATATATGGTATCGAAACACACTGGCTTGATTAATTCATATTCACGTCGAGTAGACTTCTTATTCAAAATTGTAACTGATCTAAAATTCCGCACATTTCGTTATTACACTCTAGTTATTTATGTACCTATTTTTGATGATTACCAGGTATGGATCATTGGCGCCAGAACAATTGGACTTGTCTCAGCATAACACTATTGTTTGTGTTCAGTGGCACGACCATACTTAGAGAATAGTTAGCAGGACCATCTCCAACATTTAATTTGTCACAGTCCTTACGAACTTCTGACTCAGTGTTGTTGCATTTCGATCACTCGTTGGAGGATAAACACTCTTATTTGTTGCTGAACTTCTGATCCAAGAAGTGCAGCAATGCCAGAAGAATGTGGACCGGCCATTGATGTTCCTGAAATCATGGTAAATTCATTGCTCACTCTGATATATATCCGGATATAACGTAGTGATCACAGCTGCACTATCATTAGGGTTGATAACAACACCAGGATACTTAAATTGTTCATTCTCGAAAATGACGGGATTTTCACAGATGTATATAGTATAAAGTTCACCGGAAGTCAAAGGATGACTGTATTGAATCTGATAACAAGCCTTAGATACATAAAATACTACAAACTAGACCTAAAGTAAAGTTAACTATCTGCTACTGAAGCTCCTATATAATAGGAACTAATATCTACTCCTAAAGATGCTCCAGGAGACTTATTCAAACTGTACCAATCAGTAACAAGAGATAAACAAAGATAATATCCTATGACTTAGTCAAGATAACCATAAGATACGATGGTTAATACACCCACTACAAAAGATCTGTTAAATTGTGGCGGTTTATTTACCGGGGTTATACAAAATCTCCACTATATATTTATTTTGTGGCGTTTGTGCCATTCCCCACAAAATAATTCTTTTTATGGTGGTTTATTTGTGAGGGTTGTAGAAGACCCCCATTATATATTCGTGGCGCTTTGGTACTAACCTCCACAGGATTATTTTTATTGTGAAAGTTTTTGATAACCTCCACAAATACATTAATTTTAATTATTTGAAAAATAATTGGATATTCGGTTGATTACTAACTCATGTAATTTTTACTAGTTTTTTAACTTTTTTGTTAAAAATTGAATCAAATAACATATTTTAGTTAAATCTCTATAAATCTATGCAATCTACTAACCATAGTAGTTCGTTGACCTTTTTATTCTTTCACGGCAAAAAGAAGCTCCAAAGGCGTATATTTGCGCTTTGGTCCGATCGAACCTCTTTGAAATTATATTCTTATCTTTCGTCTATCTCGAGTTGCCCTGTTCCTCTAGCAGCTAAAGTAGCTCACCCAACGGCTTATATTCCTTTGCATCCTCTTTATTTGTCACTTCTTAATATTGAGGATGTTGATTTTATTGGGGATGAAAAAATTTCACAGTTACAAAGAATAGGGCATTAGTAGCTAAATAGTAGCATGAGACAAAAAATATATAAATTGTAAGCAATAGAGATCTTATTGATGAATATTTATATGTTTTTATGCCTGGCGAGTAGTAAGAAATAACTTATTGTAAGGCTATGAACAAAATATAAGTTAGAAGCCAAGTATAAATAATTGTTGTGAAATAGTACGCTTTAGAGTGACCGTAAACAATACCTTATGCGAGGTAACGACTATACGTTAGGCGTGCGATATTTACCTGAAAGATATTTAAGTTTTATAATGTATACACATAATTTTTGTTTTGTCATTTTATTTGAGATAATTAAAATTTTGAAAGGATATATATAATAACAAAACTAAGTTAAAGGATTTTCTTTATTTTCACCATACCAATTAAAATATTGTTGCATTTATCTAGTATAGAAATTTATGCAATTCCTCGATGCCTAAAATATTTTTGTTATTAAAAAACTTAATTGTCTCAACTAACTTGTTTGGCTTGTTGCCTAAAATTTTATTCTTTTTTGCTCCAAAAGCAGACGCGGTAATTTCTCCCTCCTGTTTCAAAAAATTTCCCAAATCTTTCCCTCTTGTAATTCCACTATGCCTCAAGGTTTTCTCTTTTCAACAATTCGGCTGAACTGTTGGATAAGAAAAGGAAATCGAAGGAGAAAATGAAAAAAAATAGAGCAAAAGAGATGGAAATCTGCTGCAAACTCTTTGTATATTTGATGCATTACTTAAGCAAACAAGACCGTCTATAAATAGGCTTACAATAAAATTGAAAATACTAAAATTTAGGTCCACTAACTCACTAATTTGCTAATTATCTGCAGCAATATCTAATCTTGCTTAAATAAAGGAAACTAACTAACAAACTCCTAAAGACTTGGTCAAATATTTTTGAATCACTTCTCAATACTCCCCCTTGATTCAAAATTGCAAACTCCAAGTTGACCTCAGAAGAACTCGTGCTTTGCTTGCGGAAGTGACTTTGTGAAGATGTCTGTTGCTTGCTCATTCGTATCGCACGCCTTGAAAGTAATTTCTCCAGTAGAAACAAGACTACGAATATAGTGATAATGAATATCAATGTGTTTTGTTCTACTGTGAAATGCCGGCTTCTTCGTCATTGCAATAGCAAATGTATAGTCACAAAAGATCTCCGTTCCACCAGCTTGTTTCTGATTAAAATCTACAACAAGTCTCCTCAACCAAACTGCTTGACAAGCTGCTGAAGTTGCTGCAATATATTCAGCCTCTGAAGTTGATAAGGCCACCACTTCCTACTTCTTTGAACTCCATGAAATTGCTCCAGATCCAAGATTAAACAAGAAACCCGATGTGCTCTTTCTATCATCAATGCTACCTGCCCAGTCACTATCAGTAAAGCAGTTAATGTGAAATTTGTTACCTTAGAATACCAAATTCCATGATTTGTTGTCCCTGCGATATATGTCAGTATTCTCTTTGCAGCTCCAAGGTGAAGCTTGCTTGGATTGTGCATAAATATAGACACTGCTCCAACAGAGAAAGCAATATCTGGCCTTGTATGAGACAAGTATTTTAAACCACCAACACAACTTCTAAAATAAGTTGCATTTTCCATTTTAATACTATCATCATGACACAACTTCTCATTGATATTCATTGGCGTAGCAACAACTTTACAATTTACCATGTTAAACTTTTTCAAAAGATCTGTTGCATATTTTCTTTGTGAAAGGAATATGCCATCCATTCCTTTTTTCACCTCAAGACCAAGAAAATAATGCAATAGACCCAAATCAGACATCTCAGAATTCTTCATCATGCAATCTTTAAATTTAGCAATGATTGTCTCACTCGAATCCATATGTATCATATCATCAACATAAAGACATACCACCAAAGAATTATTTTTTCCTTCTCGTTTTATATAAAGAGTAGGCTCATTGTTACTCCTCTCGAAACCACTCTCCTGAAAATAAGAATCAATTTTGAAGTACCATGCCCGAGGCGCCTGTTTTAAGCCATAAAGTGACTTTTTTAACTTATAAACCTTATCTTCTTTGCCATTAACTAAAAAACCTTCAGGTTGTGAGACATAAACTTCCTCTTTCAAATCACTATTTAAAAAGGTAAATTTAACATCAAATTGGTACACTGGCCAATTTAATTTAGCAGCCAAAGCTAAGAAAGTTCTCACAGTTTCAAAGCGGGCAATAAGAGAAAAAGTTTCGTCGAAGTCGATACTTTGTTGTTGGGAATAACCCTTTGCGACAAGCCTTGCCTTGTACTTTTGGATGCTTCCATCTGCATGATACTTGGTTCTAAACACCCATTTGAGCCCAATCGCTTTCTTTCCTTCTGGCAAATTGACCAAATCCCATGTCTGATTTTTTTGAATAGCCAACAGCTCCTCTTCCATAGCTTTGCACCATTTATCCTCCTTTTCAGCATCTTTAAGCCAAACAGGATCTGAAACAAGTAAAGCAAAAGTACAAGATGTATTGTCAGCATATTTTGGATTTGGTTTTCTATCCCTTGTTGATCTTCTCAACGAAATTGGTCAGCTGAAGGTTCTTCTACCGTTGGAGAAGTTGCTGGTGCAAACGATGAGGTAGTCGATGGACCGGCTGGTGAAGGATCCGCTGGTGAAGGATCCACTGGTGAAGGATCTGCTGCAAGCTCTTGATCAACAACATCATCAATAGGCAATAATTGAAAATTTGAGCTTTCATTCCCAGAATTAAAGCTCCAGCTTGCTGCCTCATTAAACACAACATTTCTATTGACTATAATTTTGCCACTTACTGGATTATATAGCTTATAAGCTTTGGATTGTGTGCTATATCCAACAAAGATACATTTTTCAGATTTTTTATCAAGCTTACGTCGAGCCTGTGAATTCATTAAAGCATAAGATATACATCTAAATGCACGTAAGTGGCTTACCTTGGGCTTGTTACCTCTCCATGCTTCATATGGTGTTCGATTGAAAACGGCTTTGGTGGGTGAAATATTCAGCAAATAGACAGCAGTGGCAACAACTTCAGCCCAAAAACACTTTGGCACACCTCTAGCTTGCATCATGCTTCTGCCCATCTCGACAACTGTGCGGTTCTTTCTTTCGGCTATACCATTTTGCTTCGGTATATAAGGTGCTGTGAGATCCCTGTGTATTCCATTTTCCTCACAGAAGGAGGTAAATTCGTTTGACATAAACTCACCACCTCTATCTGTTCGAAGAGTTTTGATTCTACATCCACTTTGCCTCTCAACAAAAGATTTAAATTTCTTGAAATTCTTAAACGTTTTAGATTTAAATTTCAATAAATATATCCAACTCATACGACTATAATCATCAATAAAAAGCAGAAATTATCGACTTCCCCCTAAGAACTCAACACTCATAGAACCGCAAAGATCAGCATGTACTAACTCAAGACAAACAGAAACTCTCCAAGACTTGCCTACAGGAAAAACTTTTTTACTTTGTTTTCCATAAACACAACTTTCACAAAAATCAAGACCCTCACCTTTTGGCAATCCAAGAACTATTTCCTTTTGGCTCAATAACTTTAGCCCGTTAACATTTAAATGCTCATAACGCAAATGCGACAGTCTAGTTTCATTATCTCCACTAGCGACCATAAGACACTTCTCAACCATTGAAACTTCTAAAGGAAACATTTTATTATTAGTCATTGGAACTTTAGCAATGGTTTGCCCAGATTTCTTACTTTTAATAGTGCAAAAACCATCATCGAAAGAAATTGAGTATCCGCTAACCATTAATTGTCCAATGCTAAGCAAACTATGAGATAGACTAGGAACAAACATCACATCTTCTAAAATCTTGGCATTACCTTGGCTGGTCATAATGCTAACAGTGCCTTTGCCTTCAACTTGGATCTTTTTGTTATCTCCTAGCCTCACGTCTGATTTTTTGGACTCATCAAGATCCTTGAATAATGATCTTGTCCCAAACATATGATTGGAACATTCGCTGTCCAAAACCCAAACATCGTTAGGAATCTGTTTTTCACAATAAAGGGCCATAAACATCTTACTTTCATCATCATTTTTCTCTGCAAAACTTGCTTGGTTATTCTCATCCTTCTGCTTTTGCCAACAATAAGCTTCTTTATGACCTGGTTTTCTGCAATAATTTTACAGAAATGTCCTATTTTGCTTCTCTTCATTTGATCCTCCTCTATCTCGACCTCTTCCTTGACCTTTTCCACGACCTCTTACATGGAAACCACCTCTGCACGACCACGATTAGAAAAATTTTCTAACTTATCTTTCTAATGAATGGACTCCCCCTTCACCTGAAATGCCTTTTCTTCATTTTTTTCATGTGACCTTAGGAGCCTTTCTTCAATGAGCTTGCAAAGAACTCATTAGTTCATCAAAAGAATAATTACATAAGTCATGAGATTCCTCAATTGCAGCAACAATATGTTCAAACTTTAGAGTAAGACTCCTTAAAACTTTTGCAACAATAGTTTCTTCAGATATATCTTCACCATAGGACTTCATTTGATTAACAAGAGAAGAAACTCTAGACAAATAAGTTTGAACATATTCATTACTTTTCATAGAAAGAGTTTCAAAGTCACGACAGTAAGTTTGCAATTTTACCGTAATCACTTTAGCTGAACCTTGAAATTCCTTCTTCAAAATCTTCCATGCCTGTGAAGACGTAGTTGATGCTGAAATTCTTGAAAAAATTGCATCATGGACTGCTTGTTGAATGAAGAACAAAGCTTTGGCATCCTTCTTTTTGATCTCTTTCAGTTTTTCTGCCTCTTCGTCAGAGCCTGCTTGATCCACAAAGCCTGCTTCCACCAGCTCCCAAACCCCTTGTGATTTGAAAAGAGTTTTCATTTTTATATTCCAAAACTCATACTTTTCACCAGTGAAAATTGGCATGAATGGCTGTGAAGACGATGAAATACCATTCACTGCCATTTTTCTTTTTGCTCTCACACTTTCTCTCTTGTTTTTCTCAGATAATCAATTGATATAAACCTCACGATTCACTCAATTTTTAAAAAGGAACCGGGCTCTGATACCAGATTTGTTGGATAAGAAAAGAAAATTGAAGGAGAAAGTGAACAAAAAATAGAGCAAAAGAGATGAAAATCTGCTGCAAACTCTTTGTATTTCTGATGCATTACTTAAGCAAACAAGACTGCCTATAAATAGGCTTATAATGAAACTGAAAATACTAAAATCTAGGTCCACTAACCCACTAATTTGCTAATTATCTGCAGCAATATCTAATCTTGGTTAAATAAAAGAAACTAACTAACAAACTCCTAAAGACTTGGTCAAATATTTTTGAATCACTTCTCAACATGAACTGCCTTCTTCCCTGGTGCATTCCTTTCGATTCAATTGCTTCAGGTGTGTTCTCTCGTCAGCTGCTTCAATTTTGATCTAGTTTAATTTCGTTTAAGTATTTTCTTCTTCTCAATTTATGGCTCCTACACTGACTTTTGAGATCTCAGATTACGTTTTTTTCGTTGCCCCAAATCCAATGTTTCAATTTAATGCCTTTTTATTGAATTATTTTCAGGCTTGAAGGATGTCATGGGTTTTTCTGAAGGGAATTATCCATTTGGGCATATCAACTTTAGAATGTAGCTGCTCGTATTAAGGTGATTTTTTTCTTTTCTCTTACTTCAATTTGTTTTCTTTATCTCAGCGGTCATAGAATTTTTGATTTTCAGTTGCAGTTTAGTTATTGCTTGAACAGTTAAACCAGTAATAAAACCCTTATGGACAGCTTGCCTTGGAATAGTCTTTCTTGATGTTAAAATTGCTTGAAGAGACCCAAATATCAATATAATATGCGAGCGCACAATGCATTTTATTTTCGGGATTATTCAGTCAGGGAATTTGCTAATGTTATCTCTAACATCTACATTGGGGAATCTCAAGAAACTACATGGTCTTTAGTATCTCTTTTACTTGCTAAGGTCTCACAATGACCTATAATCTTGGATATTTTTGGGTAGGTTAATTATTAGTATACCACTGATGCTTCGTTTATTTGGAAAAAAGACAACGAACTACAATTTTCTATATGGTTGCTAGAGATAGAGGGTGAAGAACATGAGCCTTACATTGAAGCATCTCAAGCACAAAAGGTGTACTATATAAATGGTGTGTTGTTGTGCATCCAAAGCCAAAAGATTTAATCTGTATGATATGTGAGAAGTGATGGAAGAGGAAGTATACGAGAATGAGACATATCAAGAATAAGAACTTGAACAGTTTTTGGCCATGGTGACGAGTATATACAACTAGTTACATACCATCTAATTGATGATGTAGTAAAAGCAAATCTTGCTACTGACTTAGCAGCAGATGCATGAATAGAAAATTTATTTAGTATGTTGCTTTATTTAAAGGTAACAGTATTGCATGATTAAGTAGTTCTTATGTCATTTTTTGGTTATAAGTATGCTTATAATGGTATTTACATTTGATTTAAAAGTATGGTTAAAAATTGTGTTCATATATGATTCACCCATTTTTATTTGATTCACCTCTTTTTAAATTTATGGTATTCATGTGTTTCCTTTAAGAGGATCTCTAACTATGAAGTAATTCAAGGGACAAAAAACTTTGTTGAAGCCAACTTGATTAA
Source organism: Nicotiana obtusifolia (assembly GCA_002018475.1). NCBI lineage: Eukaryota > Viridiplantae > Streptophyta > Magnoliopsida > Solanales > Solanaceae > Nicotiana > Nicotiana obtusifolia. The sequence goes on from MCJB01026431.1 coordinate 111,380, forward strand.
ATGTTAATTTATGCAGATTTGGTTTAAAGAATTGACGTGCTTGTATGATGACACTGAGGGGTATGATTGTCCAACGGGACGGGCTGGCTCGTCCTGGTCCCGATCACGTTCTGTCTCGGCCCACTTAATTCTAAACGGGATGGGCCCATATTAAACGGTACACGGGATAGGACGGGTTGCCCATTTTGTCTCGTTTATCCCGTCCCGTCCTGCGTAAATTTAATTGTTTTTTAATAGAGCGGTTGGGCGAAAACCTTGTTTGCAAATTTAGCCGTTCCCAGCGGCTATAAACGGCCATATTTGCCCCCCCCCCCCAAAAAAAAAAAAAAAAAA
>MCJB01026431.1:111732-143298 GCA_002018475.1 Nicotiana obtusifolia
AAAAAAAAAAAAAAAAAACACCCCCTACCCTCAAACTTTTAATTTAACCCTAAGTTTATTAAACTACACTTTGGCCTCATTTTTAACTATAATGCCCCCATATTTCTTCATTTTTTCTCACAAAAATCATTCTCTCTCAAATATCTTACATTCTATCTATATTATTCTCTCAATTTTCTCACAATTAACTAAATTTCAAGTATTTTGAGCAAATTTTTGGAGCAACTTTCAAGTTTCAAATTAATTCGTCAAGTATTTGGAGTAATTTTTTGGGCAATTTCTTCAAGTTTAATATTTCATCACAGTACACTCTTTCCCTCGCCTACTTTTATTATATAATTTTTGCGTATCATTTTAGTGCTTAATTTTTGTGTTTATTTTACGTGTTCTATTTTCGTATTTCGTTTGTGTTAACTGTTTTAATTTAGTTTGGCATTTAAATTATGGCTCCTAAAAGTATATTTGGCATATTTAAAAAAAGTAATAAAGGTAATAGTAGTAGTAATCCTAATCATGATCCTTCTCCTAGAATTAGAAAACATATAGATGAAATGATTCATGTTGATGAAACTTCATTTTTCCAACCCTTGCATGTTATAATATTAATTTAGGAGAACAACTAGATCATGAAACTGTAGAAAGATAACTTGGCAATGATATTTTTATTGAGGACGAAGAAAATGAGGAAGAAGAATTAGATGAAACACCCACTAGTCCCGTAACACAAGCTCCAACTCAGAGTCAATCTCGGTCTGGAGCTTCACCCCCTGTACCTCCTGTAAGGGGTAAGTGTAATGTTAATGTAGCAAAACATCACTTGTATGGAGTTTTTTTAAAATGATAAATTCAATAAACTTGCTATATGTGAAAAATGTAAGCAACGATTTGCACATAACAAATGCAATGACCCAATCGGTTGTTTTGCTTTCTAGATCCCCGTTACCTAAATAAGACTCCTTGTACGTGCTTTTACTGTTTTATGACTTGCGGGGATGGTTAGTTCGGGTTTGAAAGGGTTCGGGTTGAAATCGGAACACTTAGTTCCTTGTTATTGGCTTTAAAGGGGCCAAGTTTGACTTGGGTCAACATTTCTAGTGAACGACCTTGAAACCAAGATTTGACGGTCCCAATAGGTTCGTATGATTATTTTGGACTTGGGCGTGCGTTCGAATCGGTTTTTGGGTGACCCGAAAGCGTTTCGGCGCCTAAAGTTGAAAGCTGGTTTATTGAAGGTTTTAAAGTTCTTTAAATTTGGTTTGGAGTAGGTTTTGGTGTTATCGAGGTCCGTATGGGATTCTAAGCCCGAGAATAGTTCCGTATGACGATTTAAGACTTGCACGCAAATGTTGGTATCATTCCGAGTATTTTATGTATGATTCGGCGCGTTCAGAGCAAGTTGGAAGAACTTGAAGTTCATAAGTTGATTCGATTTGGTTTGGGATGCGATTCTTAGTTTTGGTGTTGTTTTCCGCATTTCGAGAGTTCGAGTCTTTCTCATGTTTACAAACTTGTTAGTATGTTTGAACGAGGCCTCGAGTGCCACTCAAACGTTGCATGGATCGAGTTAGAGCTCCAAAGGGGCTACTGGTGCACCAGTTCTCGTGTGCCCATACCTGCGAGCTTTTGGCTGCAGGTGCGAGCCCGCAGGTGCGATCTCTTGGCCACAGAAGCGGTTTTGGCCATTGTACTAGTGGTCCGCAGAAGTGGAGAAGCATGCGGAGAAGCGGCCTCGCTTCTGCGATGAGACGTCTGCAAGTGCGACAAGGCCGTAGATGCGCTCCACCCACCGCAGAAGTGGGACCACAGAAGCGGGAGTTCGTTTGCAGAAGCGGAGTCAGCCAGCTTGGGCTAGGACCGCACTTGTGATGAGTTTTCCACAGTTGCGGCGCCGCAGGTGATGTGGCCCCAGGTCCGCAGAAGCGGAAATGCTGGAGGCAGTGAGGTCTAGGCCATTTTGGGTTCATTTATTGCATCCATTGGGCGATTTTGGAGCTTTTAGAGAGAGTTTTCACCTAGCTATGGGAGGTAAGTAATTTCTATCTAATGTAAGTTAAATACATAGATTATAGGTAGATTTTAACATGTAAACTTATGAAAATTTTGGGTTTAGATGAAAAATCTAAGTTTTGAAAAAAATAGAATTTAACCACGAAAACAGTTATGGGATTGAGTGAAAATTACATATTTGAGTTCGTGAGGTTATGAGTAACAACTTTGTTCCAAAATTTTCGGTATCCGGGTACGTGAGCCCATGGGTGAATTTTTAAGAATTTCTCAATTTGGGTTGGGTAATTACTCTAATAGCTAAATTATTAACTCTTGAGCGTATATTGATTATTTTATATAACATTTGGCTAGTTATGGATTATTCGGTACCAAGTGGGTTTTTAGAGTGAATTTGTGGCCTGAAAGTGAGCTTTGAGACGAGATAAGTCTCTTACCTAACTTGTAATAGAGAATTTACCCCATAGGTGATTTAAATTACTATTTGTTTCTAATTGTGGGGGCTACGTACGCACGAGGTGACGAGAGTTTGTGCATAGCTACTAATTATGCTTATGTCCGAGTAGTTTAGGACCCGAATCATGAAATACTTGTAATGTTTGCACCCTACTTGTTAATTAAAGTACCTAAATTATTTCGGAACTTGATAGAGGAATTGTAAAAGACCGAATTTCACTTAGTTGAGTTTTGGCGGGTTACTTGACCATTAACAGAAATTGTGCTTCTTATGTATTAGCCTTGTAATAACTTTTAAATCGAATATTTATAAAGTATCCTCTCTTCTTGTGGAGCAGGTCGAACGCCTTGACAGTAGAATAGATGCATCTATGGTTTGTGCCGCTCGATCCTCGGCAGTGTACACATTATTCTAGATCGGGTCGTACGACATCGGCATAAATCGTGCGTGATAATACTCGAAGCCTAATTATGCTTGATATTATTTTATGGCTTGAGAAATTATAGTTATTTAATGACAGAAATTGATTTGGAATTTATTATTTGTGAAAGAATTATTATTCACTGCTTATTATGAAGTTATATTTATTATTTACATGAACCCTGCTTATTTAAAATTTTGGTATTTTATTGTTAGCCCATAGTAAGTGTCGATGTCGATTCGTCGTCACTACTTTTTCGAGGTTAGATGAGACACTTATTGGGTATATGTTGTTTATGTACTCACGCTACATTTTTGCACTAACCGTGTAGGATCTGAGGTAGGTGCATTTGACAGTCATACCGGCACGCACCCCCGTTACCCTGAGGTCTAGTGGTGAGCTGCTTTCTGAGCCGTTCTGTAGCACCTAGAGTCTCTATTTTGCACTTACTTTTTGTCTTCTTTTATTTCAGACAGTAGTTAGAGTTTTGTATATTCTACTAGTTGCTCATACACTTCTGACACCAGGTTTTGACACACATACTGGTAGACTTTATGGTTTTGGAGTATTTATATCACAAAGATTGCCACTCAGCTGCTTTTGTTTTATTTACTAAATTTTCTACTCCTTAATTTCTTAATAAATGGAATTTAATTATTTGGAGACTTATCAAAAGGAGCAATCACATGGTTAATTTACCGTTGACTTGCTTAGCGGTAACGTTGGCCTATAAGAGAAATTGAGTCGTGACACCAAAGGTGGTGGGACGGGGGTTTAACCAGGCACTTATGTAAGGACCACAAATCTTTATGGATACAAGCTCAAATAGAAGCCGGAAAAATTCCGGATCCTAACATCGGTATTGGCGCTCCTAGTGGATCTGGCGGGGGTTCTAACTTTTTACAACAACTGCTTGACCTTGCTTCTTGCACTATTTTACGCCCCTATAACAAAGATAAAGATCGTGAAAACTTAGCAAAAATGGTGGTTGTCTGTGGCTTACCTTTTACTTTTCCTTCTCACCCTGCTTTTTTGTATTATATACAAGAAACTTATAATCCTGCTTTTCAAGGTTTTTCTAAGACCACCATTAGAAATTATGTTTTTAAATTTCAAACCGAATATCTTCAATATATTCGTTGTGTATTTTTTCACTTAGATTATAAAGTGTCTATCACATTTGATATAGGCCGTAGTCCTAATGGTTGTGATTATTTAATTGTTACATGTCATTGGGTTGATCATCATTGGATCATGCAAAAACGTATTATTGGTTATAAATTTGTTGACTCAAAATATACTGGAGCATATATTGCAACTATTGTTCTAAAAATAGTTAATTTTTATGGGCTCATTGATAAAGTTTTAACTATCACCTTAGATAATGCTTCTGCTAACACAACCGCAACAACTAGCTTAAGAACTAGACTTTATCCAATTAATCCAGCAATTTTTCATGTTAGATGTGAATGCTATATTTTTAACTTGGTTGTAAAAGATGGTATTAATTTATTTTTTGATGCTTGTAGTAAAGCACAACATGCTTGCTGCTATATTTTTTGTGCTAATAAAGCGAGTAGACTTCATGAATTTGCTCAACAATATGCTAGTGCTAACCTTCTATATAGAAAAATTCCATAAGATGTTTGTACTTGGTGGAATTCTACTTACGAAATGCTTAAAGTTGCTTATGATTATCAGTTGCCTGTACAAAAGATATTTAATATGCATAATGGTATCTCCGCTGATCAAATTGTTGATTCTGATTAGGATGAAATCAAAGAGCTCACTAAATTTTTAGAAAATTTTTATTATGCTACAAGATAATTTTCTGGTATATATTATCCTACTGTTACACAAATATTATGGTATATTTGTGAAATTTCTATTGTATTTAATAAGTATAAAACAAATTCAACTTATACACCGGCCATTAATGAAATTATTGCAAAATTTAAAAAGTATTTTTTCCCTATTCCCCAAGTTTACTGCTCTACTTAACCCATCTTTAAAATTAAGAGGTGCAAAAGGTCCTGTTCGTAAAATTAGTGAGAATTCAACAATTCAAGAAAATGAACAACTATCTCTCGAAGACAGCCAAGCTAACATATATTCTTATGCTAGATCAATGTTTGATAAATATAAATCTATGGAAACAACAGGTGGTGAAACTGCTCCTACTACTTCTAAGGCTAGAGTACAAGTTCTATGGGAAGGTATGGATGGTATAACAGGTTTTGATTCCTCTATTGATGATGAACTTGATTCTTATTTTAATCAAGGATTGGAAAGTATTAAAGACGAAGAAGGCAAAGAATAATTTTGGCATGATGGAGGAAGCGTGGCAAGGCATTTCCAACACTTTCAATAATGGCCTGAGATATTCTGGCTATTCAAGCATCATCAGTAGCATCGGAGAGTGCTTTTAGCGCGGCAAGATTTCAAATTGGAGATCATAGACATTCATTAGCGGAGGATAGCCTAGAGATTTTCGTATTATTTAGAGATTGGATTAATTCAAAAAGAAGAAATCTTGATTTTGAAAAATTAACTACTAGGGAAGAAGAATAATACAATGAGATACTTAGCACTGGGAGTGATGACGGCATGGAGCTCATGGAACATCAATCAACATTGCCAATTCCAGAACAATGTCCGAGAGAAATTATAGATAAGTTACAATTAAGCTATATAGGAGCTTACAAATATTAGTATGATAATTTGTAATTGGCTACTAATAGGCCTAGGTCAAACAAAATCCTTCCTAGAAGGTGGCTGCATAAATTAGATGCTCTTCAAAAGAATTATATTTGTATGTGAAATTTGAAAGTTCTATTAATAAAATAAAAGGCTCTAAGCCTTGAATTTTTTTTTACGAATTGTCTTACACTCTTGCTTAGTTACTTAGTGGCTTAAAATTATATCAAATAAATTACAACTCTATTATAATTACTAAAATATTTCATTACAAGTCTTTTGTTTCAATATTTTATAATTCTTTACTTAGTTTTTTCTTTTTATAATTTATTAAGTTTTAAATTTATTAAATAAGTCAAAAAACTAGCAGTTGCAAACTTTAAAAACTTAGTCATTGTCAAAAAATTAGCCGTTGCCAAATTTAATGCTTAAATAATAATTTTTTTAAAAAAAAAAGCCCACTTAGGGCTCGCAAACCGTCCCGTCCCGTTTTGTCCCGTTTAGGCCTGTCCCGCCACCGTCCGACTAAGTTGTCCCGTCCCATCCTATCCCGTTTATCTGGTCCCGTCCCGTCCCGTTGGACAGCCATACTGAGGGGTAAATTATGCTTCTTAACTCATTTCCTAAATCTTCAATTCTTTTACTTATTTTCCCCATATTATATCAGGTAACCAAATTTGTTTCATATTTGTAGTTGCTACTGATAGATGCTAGTCGAATTCATGCATTGAAAATTCGATAAAGTCCCTCTAGAAATGAGATGTTGAGGTAAGCTCGTAGTATATATTTTTTATTTTTTCCAGAATTTTTTGTGCACTTTTTGTTGCTTCTTTTGTTTGAAGTTAGCTCCAAAAGATTTTGACTTTGATTTGGTTTGGTTTGATAAATTAATTATTGGTTTATTTCACTATTCCAGCATAATGAATTGTAGAGTAATCTGCTGCACTCGTGGACGTAAGAGTATTATAAGGCGACAACAATACAGATCACCAAGTAAATACTTGGCACTTTTGTTTATTTATTTGTTCTGAACCTACTCTAGATGGTAAAATTCTAAGTTATCATAGACCGTATGTGTTGCATAACTTTAGTTTGAGGTGAACTTGAATTTATGATGTTTGTTTGCTTAGATACTTTTAATGGAATTTGATTTACGTTGTATGAGTTATTTAACGATATTATTTACTGAATCCTAGATTAAAATTTTCATCACTAAAAAATATTGTGGCAGTTATAAGGTGTCAGTATTTCATTTTTTTTTTAAAGATTGAGATAAAGTTTGTGGGGGTTTATAACCCTCACATAATATTTTTTTAGAACATTGAGATCATATTTGGAAGGTTACAAATTATCGCCGATTGCCTCTAAAATCCCCCACAAATTAAAAATTAATTTTGTGGCGGTTATTATGGAGGTTTTAAAAAACTCCTATAGAAATGCTTGTGGCGAACCTAAGTGTGGCATTTTCTAAAATAGCCACAATTCATTTTGTGGAGGTCAAAAACTGTCATAAATCTTTAAAATAACCCCTACAAAATGAGTTTTTCTTGTAGTGACCCCTCTAAGTTAGGCATTGTGCATTGTGCAACGATGCCTAACTTGGAACAATACCTAGCAAAGGCTGGTTTAGGTAGTGGCTTGGTGAAGGTATCAGTTGATCACAAGCAAGAGTATGCTTAACATGAACTTGATGAGCTTGAACTTGGTCGCGGACATATGCGAAATCAACAACAACATGTTTCATGCGGGTATGAAATACTGGGTTGTGAGATAAATAAGTTGTTAGCGATAATAATGTGTATATATTTTATAAATAACTTTTAAACAATCTGTCAAACACTTAGAAAACAAAAACGGTGTAGAAACAGAAACAATAAACAACAGAAACTGGAGAAGAACAGAAATGGTGTAGAATATAATCGAGCCCACTTAGTTCAAAGTGTGTCCTTAAGGAAATTATTTCCCTCACAGTACTCGAGGTTGCTGGAATATCCCCTCCCAGGATGAACGATTAGCTTACCAGAATAGTAGTACTCCAAATTTTGATAACAGCGAACCACTCGACAGCAGTATATCACATAGAATAAAGAAGAGATTTTTTTTTCCAGAAAGTTTGATAGCAGATTAATTCGTGTTGAATTCTAGAAAACATCAAGAATTTATAGCCGTTGGAAGTACTGATTCTAAATGTTTGCAACCATTCAGATCAGTCACCAGGTTGGAGGTACTGATTCTGAATATTTGCAACCATTCAGATCAGTCACCTATTTATTAAATAATTAAATAAATAAATAAATAAATTATTAAATAATTAAGAAAAAGTTTGTCACCTCCATGGATCATCTTTTTCCTGAATGGTCAAAGTCACATAGAACCATTACTTGTCAACAAAAACACTACTAATTATGATAATCAATTAAAAGAAGGGCAAAACCACAACCCATACGTTTACCTGTCTCCATTAACACTTCAAAAAGGGTATAACCCTTTTTCTTTTACTATTTTCAGGTTTTTCAACTCCATTCTTCCCTTTTTATTCTAATCTAGAAAACATATCGATAACTGGCCCGAAGCCGAAGCCGAAGCCGAGCCGAGCCGAGCCGAGCGAGCGACGATAATGACCGCGCGAGGGATCCTTGCCTCTTCAACCCTTTTAGCAACTAGAGAAGGTGTAATGTAATATATACACCTCTCTTTTTCTTTCCTTTTCCTATGTGGGACAAATGTTTTAACCAAAGCAAAAGGGACCTTTTACATTCCTTTCACTTTTTATCCCATCATTTTCCATTCACCTATATCGATACCCAACGATTCCTATTTATTAAATAATTAAATAAATAAATAATTAAATAAAGGAAAAGTTTGGTCCAAAAAGATAATCAATCAATCGATCCGGAGCCGGAGCCGGAGCCGAGCCGAGCCGAGCCGAGCCGAGCCGAGCGAGCGACGACGACGACGGCGACGACGGCGACGACGGCGCGAGGGGTCCTTGCCTCTTCAACCCTTTTAGCAACTAGAGAAGGTGTAATGTAATATATACACCTTTTTTTTTCTTTCTTTTTCCTATGTGGGACAAATAATTTAACCAAAGCAAAATGGACCTTTTACATTCCTTTCACTTTTTATCCCATCATTTTCCATTCACCTATATCGATACCCAGAAATCCCACATGAATGAGGAATGGCCATAATATAAAAGAATGTGCGGACGAGTGTGATATACAAGCAAAGATTGACTGCATCTGGATAAGTAGGTTTCCCTTTGAACTTCCGTAGTGAACTTATATCGGATATACTCGATCAATTAGTAGAATTGATATCTTTGAACCGTCGAACTTTGTTGTATACCTAGACAACATAAGTCACAAAATCAACCCTCAACCGTTTATGGTTCTCACGGTTGTGTTCCTTTCAGCCATGAACACCGCCTGGTTTCATGAGTGCATAGAGAATGGCCTTCACTTGTCATTCTCCTTTAAAGCGGCTTACACTTAACACTCACATAGGTGATTTCTAAATATGTGGTCCTATAGCCACATTATCTGGTCATATACTTCTAGATTTAGATAATCATTAAAAACCTTAATGTTTTATTAACTCATTAACAAGCCATAAAGTTTTATCCTTATTTGTGAACATTGTCTTCATCCGAGAAGGGTTGAGTTATTTGACAATGTTGAACCGTCAGTCACAACTTTGTTTGATCTCTTTGAACCTAGCTTTTCGGATCTCCAGTCTGCTAGGTAGAGTTACCGCCATGACGACTTGTCCTTGGCCTTAACCCCATTCCCATTGATGACCTACTAACTCCCTCTCTAGATAAGCCTTTTGTAAGCGGATCCGCTACATTATCTTTTGACTTTACATAGTCAATCGTGATAACACCACCAGAGAGGAGTTGTCTGACGGTATTGTGTCTCCGTCGTATGTAACGAGATTTTCCGTTATACATTACGCTCCCTGCCCTACCTATTGCTGCTTGACTGTCACAATGTATACATATAGGAGCCAAAGGTTTGGGCCAGAATGTAATATCTTCTAGGAAATTTCAGAGCCATTCAGCTTCTTCACCGGCCTTGTCTAAAGCTATGAATTCGGATTCCATAGTGGAACGGGCGATTCAAGTCTGTTTGGATGATTTCCAAGACACTGCTCCACTCCCAATTGTGAAAACATATCCACTAGTTGATTTAACTTCAGACGATCCAGTGATCCAATTTGCATCACTATATCCTTCAATCACTTCGAGATATTTATTATAATGCAAAGCATAGTCTTGAGTATGTTTCAGATAACCCAAAACTCGTTTCATTGCCATCCAATGAGTGTGATTGGGATTACTTGTGAACCGACTCAGTTTGCTAATAGCACATGCTATATCTGGTCGTGTACAATTCATGATATACATTAGACTTCCCAACACTCTCGCATAGTCCCCTTGTGATTTACTTTCCACCTTCATTCTTTTGAAGTGTGTAACTCACATCAATTGGAGTTCTGGCAATCTTGAAATCCAAGTACTTGAACTTGTCAAGTATTTTCTCTATGTAGTGAGACTGTAATAATGCTAAACCTTATGGAGTTCTTGATTCCTAAGATTACATCAGCAACTCCTAAGTCTTTCATGTCAAATTTGCTAGCTAGCATGTGCTTTGTAGCATTTATATTTGCCATATCTTTGCTCATTATTAGCATGTCATCAACATACACCAAACAATGGCTTCATGGCCTGGAGTGTTTTTAATGTAAACACATTTATCACACTCATTAATTTTAAAGCCATTTGCCAACATGGTTTGGTCAAATTTAGCATACCATTTTTTGGGTGCTTGTTTAAGCCCATAAAGCGACTTTACAAGTTTGCACACTTTCTTTTCTTTACTAGGAACCACAAAACCCTCAGGTTGTTCCATGTAAATTTCTTCCTCCAAATCACCATTTAAGAAAGCTGTTTTAACATCCATTTGGTGAATTTCAAGACCATACAAGGCTGCCAGAGCCACTAACACCCGAATTGACGTTATTCTTGTTACAGGCGAATATGTGTCAAAATAATCAAGACCTTCCTTTTGTCTATAATCTTTGACCACAAGCCTTGCCTTATATTTGTCAATAGTGCCATCAACTTTCATTTTCTTTTTAAAAATCCATTTAGAACCTAAAGGTTTGTTTCCAGGAGGAAGATCAACCACTGCCCATGTGTGATTATTTAAGAGTGATTGAATCTCACTATTGAACGCCTCTTTCCAAAATGCTGAATCAGGAGATGACATAGCCGCTTTGAAAGTTTGAGGCTCATTTTCAAGCAAGAATGTCACAAAATCTGGACCGAAGGAAGTGGACGTCCTGTGACGTTTGCTACGCCTTGGATTTTCTTCGCTAGAGGCATTCTCCTTTGGTTCTTCCCGTGGTCGTTTAAATCTTTCATTCGACGACTCACATTCAATTTTATACAGATAGATATTTTCAAAGAATTCAGCATTATCAGATTCAATTACCGTATTATTATGAATTTCGGGATTGTCAGAATTATGAACCAAAAATCTATATGCTTTATTGTTTGTTGCATATCCAATGAAAACACAGTCCACGATTTTTGACCCTATTTTCACCCTTTTGGGTAAAGGTACTTGTACCTTTGCTAGACACCCCCACACTTTAAAATATTTCAAGTTGGGTTTTCTTCCTTTCCATTTTTCATAAGGAATAGAGTGTGTTTTGCTGTGGGGTACTCTGTTGAGTTGTCACGACCCATTTTAGGATTGTGACCGGCTCTTAGGAGCAAGTGCTCCCAAGTAAGCCTCATCAGAAATTTTACAGAAAAATCGGACATAGTTTCCCCTTTTTTTGGACCATCCAAATAATTTTTCTGTCTCAAATCAACAACCAAACATCCTAATATTAAACCAAACAATTGACAACTTGTCAATTAACCAATACAAGTCTCCAGTATAACTAAACCACCAACTAACCAATAGAAATACTAATTTATCTCCAACTTTGATAAATGAAAACGATACTCAACATACGACCATAATAACGAAAGAATACGCATAACACTAAAATAATGACTATGGAGTGACTCTAAGAGTTCAATGAAAAGACTATAACAATAAGAAAATCTATGCCCACGCGAACAAGTGCGAGGCTCAACGAGAAAATGTCAACCTGTGAGCTCTAATTAACGAGATCCTCGCCTGCGTCAACTGCTGTTTCTGTAAAATAAATTAGCGGGGAATGAGTCGCTAGCTCAGTGAGTAATAACACTTAGCCACAACCATTTTTATTTGGGGACAAGTCAGAAACATGCTAGTATCTCAAGGAGAAAATAACATAAAAATGCCCTTTCAGAAGCAATAAATAATTTTCAGTCTCATCACGCTTTTCTTGTAGTAAAACGTAATTAACAATTCAGTAATAAGCTCGGTAACCACTGTATAATATCAATATTCACATTTTGGGAGGTTTCAATGAACGGATCATGTAATCGGTATAACTGTGGACTTCTCTTACCAGAAGTCATATATAAAGGTAGTCTCTACTCGAGGGAAAATCGGTAACGGTATGCTAGTTCTACCTTCCCACTAGCGAGGGCTATAACGGTAATCAGCAATTATAAGGTGCACCAGGTCTAACGAACCCACTGTTAGTTACGGGATCTTTCAATGTCTACTCCCATTTATACTTGTCTCTGTAATCCATATATACTCGTAGAAATTATTTTAAAACAGTATAGGGCATTTCAGTTCTTATCAAATCATATAATTTCCTTTCGATAACAGGGAATTCAAGTAACGGTAAAACAGATCTAGTGACAACGAAAATATTTAAAATCACGGTACTCATATCAAATAACTATTTCGGTTTCATATCGAGTAAAAGACTTGTCCCACATGCAACTCAAAATAATCGGTAACATATTCATATTAAAAATCATGTGTAAATCATGCAAGTTATGAAAACACAAATTGCGGTAAGATTACTACTCACTGTACTCGTGTCGAAATACCAAGCGCGTCACCTCGAGCAATCCATAAGACTTATTCAACTACCTATATTATCACAAAAACGATATATATATCATCTTCGTGAACAATCAACATAACTGGTCTTATCATGACGCATCTAATTAATTCCCCCTCTCTCTTTTTTTTGTTCCTCGGAAATATAGCTACCGATCCTCTGTTAATCAATTTAGTTGTACCTAAATCAATAGGAACTACAGTTTTCTGCTTATTCTTATTTATTTATTTATTTATTTTGGATTAATACTATGATACTTCTATATACAGAGACAAGGAAAAAGGAATTGATTTGTTTAAAAAAGGGTTGTATTCCTGTTCTTACGTAATGCTTTACAAGCACTAGTGGTTCTTCACTAGGCTAGATCGTTTGTTATGAAATTAATAAAATACTTATTCATTTAATTCAAAACTCATATTTTTGCTAAATCAGAAGTAACTTATCTTTTCTTGTTTCTAGTTAACGAAACAACTGCTAAATGGGCTAGGTTGAGTAGATTTTACTTACTTTGTTCTTCCCCACTTTATAAATTCCTTCAACGAGAATAGATAGAACCTTCCTTTCTTTTTCCTTCTACTGCGTTGAATAGCTTCTGCCGAAGCTTGATATGCTTCAATACCTAACCCTTCCTTTGTCTATCTTGCTGCAGTTGGTTTCCCCTTCCCTTAATCCCTTTTAATTTAGTTGTTATTTTTGACCTCTTTTAGTTAAAGCAGGTTTCTTCCCCTTTTTGTTTTAGTTTGACTAGGTCTTCTTCTTTTTGTTTTATTTTGTTTAATTTGTTCTTTTTATTTTTTTTCCTTTTTTTTTTTTGGTTTTGGACTTAAATTATTTTCTAAATGTCCAATATATCCTCACTTAAAATATTGGGGTATTACATGAGTATTCGGTTAGCTGTAAGGATAGCTTCCCCCCACAAATTCTGCGGTAAACCGGAACTAATTAGTAAAGCATTCATCATTTCTTTCAATGTCCGATTTTTCCTTTCCGCAACACCATTGGATTGTGGTGTGTAGGGGGCAGTAGTTTGATGGATGATTCTATATTCTAAACATATTTCTGCAATAGGAGATTCATATTCTCCACCCCTATCACTTCTAATCATTTTAATCTTTTTATTCAATTGATTTTCGACTTCATTCTTATATTGCTTAAATGATTCTATTGCTTCATCCTTACTCTTTAGCAAATAAACATAACAATATCGAGTGCAATCGTCAATAAAAGTTATGAAATACTTTTTCCCTCTGCGAGATGGTATTGACTTCATATCACAAATGTCAGTGTGGATTAAGTCTAAAAGATTTGAATTCTTTTGAATAGACTTATACGAATGCTTAACAAACTTTGATTCAACACATATTTGACATTTAGATGTATTACACTCAAATTTAGGCAATATTTCAAGATTAATCATTTTTCTCAAGGTTATGTAATTAACATGTCCTAAACGAACATGCCATAAATTATTTGACTCCAATAAGTAAGAAGAAGCAGATTTTCCATTAATACTGTCAACAACCATTACATTAAGTTTGAAAAGGCCTTCAGTGAGGTAGCCTTTTTCTACAAATATATCATTCTTACTAAGTACAACTTTATTACTAACCAGCATGCACTTAAACCCATTTTTCATGAGTAGTGCGGCTGAAACTAGATTCTTCCTAATTGTTGGAACGTGCATGACGTTGTTGAGAGTCAGTACTTTTCCGGATGTCATCTTCAACATAACTTTGCCACATCCTTCAACTTTGGCTGTTGCAGTATTTCCCATGTATATCTCCTCTTCGGGTCCAGCGGGAGTGTAGGTTGCAAATGCTTCTTTAACGGCACACACATGTCGAGTGGCGCCAGAATCAAGCCTCTACTCCTTTGGGTTACCAATCAGGTTGCACTCAGACAGCATTGCACACAAGTCATCAACATCTAATACCATATTTGCTTGGCCCTTGTTTTTGTCCTTCTTGGGAGCACGACAGTCGGGAGCTTTATGGCCTGCTTTACCACAATTATAACAGTTGCCCTTGAATTTTTTCTTATTAGGATACTTCTCCTTTCTAGAAGGCCTCTTTCTTTTCTTGTTCTTTTTTGGAGCATTATCTTCAACGATGTTTGCCCCTTCAATCGATGAACTCTTACGGTACTTCTTCTCAGTAGTTTTGTTATCTTCCTCGATCTTGAGATGAATCACAAGATCCTCCAACTTCATTTCCTTTCTCTTGTGCTTAAGAAAATTCTTGAAGTCTTTCCATGAGGGTGGCAACTTGTCAATCATTGCAGCCACTTGGAATGCTTCATTCACTACCATGCCTTCAGCAATAAGGTCATGGAAGATAAGTTGAAGCTCTTGAACTTGGGTTCCAACGGTTTTTCCATCTACCATTTTGTAGTCTAGGAATTTGGCAACTACAAACTTCTTCAAGCAAGCATCTTCGGTTTTGTATTTCTTTTCAAGTACACTCCATAATTCTTTGGAGGTCTCTATTGCACTGTAGACGTTGTACAAGTTATCTTCTAAAGCACTCAAAATGTAGCCTTTGCACAAAAAATCAGCCTGTTTCCATGCCTCAACTATCATAAATTTTTCATTGGCGGGCATATCAGTAGCAGGCACAGGATGGTCTTCGTTGGTGAACTTTTGCATACCAAGAGTGGTAAGCCAAAAGAACATTCTCTGCTGCCATCCTTTAAAGTTGACACCAGTGAACTTCGCAGGTTTCTCAGCAGGTGGAACAGCGGTACGGGTTGTAGGAGTCGTTGGTGCAACATTCACAGAAGAAGTAGCACTTCCACTTGCCATTTCTTTTCATTGTCAAAATTGACAAACTGACTTAATAATCAGAATAGCAAAATAAAATTTTCAACAGCAACGATGAAGTTTTTATGTTTTTCAAATCGTTGTACAAGTATGAAATCTAGTATTCCAACGAAGTTTTTTGTACTCGAGGTTGCTGGAATATCCCCTCCCAGGATAGAACGATTAGCTTACCAGAATAGTAGTACTCCAAATTTTGATAACAGCGAACCACTAGACAACAGTATATCAGACAGAATAAAGAAGAGATTTTTTTTCCAGAAAGTTTGATAGCAGATTAATTCGTGTTGAATTCTGGAAAACATCAAGAATTTATAGCCGTTGGAAGTACTGATTCTGAATGTTTGCAACCATTCAGATCAGTCACCAGGTTGGAGGTACTAATTCTGAATGTTTGCAACCATTCAGATCAGTCACCATGTTTGGAGGGAAATTCGAAAAAATACGAGAAGAAAGAAAATGGACCGGGTCGGTCGTGGGTCGCGGGTCGCGCGCGGGTCAGGGTCGATCCGCGTCCAAAAAGATACTCAATCAAGCCGAAGCCGAAGCCGAGCCAGCGACGACGACGACGACGCGAGGGGTCCTTGCCTCTTCAATCCTTTTAGCAATTAAAGAAGGTGTAATGTAATATATACACCTCTCTTTTTCTTTCTTTTTCCTATGTGGGACAAATGCTTTAACCAAAGCAAAAGAGACCTTTTACATTCCCTTCACTTTTTATCCCATCATTTCCCATTCACCTATATCGATACCCAACATAAGTAACTCCAACATTATCACAGAAGATTGTTGGCGTCTTCCGGATAGTGACATGTAACTCACCGAGGAAGTTTCGCACCCAAGTGAGCTAGTGCATTGGCAACTGATTTGTACTCCGCTTCGGTGGATGAGCGAGCCACGGCATGTTGCTTTTTTGATGACCAACTGACTGGACTTGGACCAAAGAAAAGGATATAACCTGATGTAGATATTCTGTCGTTCGGGTCGCCTGCCCAATCGGCATCAGCATGCACATACAGATTAGAGTCTGAGCTGCGAAGGGATGCGAATGCCTGAACTTGTTGTTTCTTTGAGATACTGTAATACTCTTTTAACCGCTTTCCCATGTTCATCAGTCGGAGCATGCATAAATTGCGATAATTTATTGACTGCATAAGATATATCAGGCCGAGCGAAGGACAAATACTTCAATTTGCCAAGGGCGCATCGGTAGCGCGTCGCATCAGTAGGGGGGAACCATCGACCACCCGAAGCGGTTGACTGGAACACATAGGAGTAGAAACACCTTTACAATTATCCATATCCAGTTCGAAAAGAATGTCCAAAATATATTTGGATTGAGAGAGAATGAGACCATCTGGTACTTGCTTAACTTCAACACCCAAGAAATAGTTTAAATGGCCAAGATCCTTCGATGAAAATCGATCTGCCGAGGAACTAATAACAAATTTAATCAATAGTGGATGATTTCCACTGACCAAAATATCATCAACATAGACGAGCACATAAATAGTTGCAGCCAAATGACTCAATACAAATAAAGAGGTGTCAGATTGACATTTAACAAAGCCCATTTTCTGTAAATGTTCACGCAAGGCAGTATACCAAGCCCGGGGGCTTCTTTGAGGCCATAAATAGCCTTTTTCAGTTTGCAAACATGGTATGGAAATTGGAGATTAACAAAGCCTCGGGGTTGAGACATAAAACCTTCTTCATCCAATTTCCCTAGGAAAGCATTATTGACATCAAGCTGATGGATTGGCCATCTGTGTTGCACAGCTATTGATACCACTAGCCTTACCGTTGTCGGTTTAACAACGGGACTGAATGTCTTATGAAAATCTAAGCCAGGACCCTTTTGCGACTAGACGGGCTTTGTAACGTTCTATGGAACCATCCCCTTTTCTTTTGATTCGGTACAACAGTCCACAATATTTGTGGATGGATCTCGCGGTACCAATTCCCAAGTCTGATTTTTCATCAAAGCATCATATTCGGCTTTCATTGCTTGTCTCCACTCTTCATGTTTGTCAGCTTGTTTGAATGTTACAGGCGTAGGAGACAAATGGGACAGAAAAGAGAATGTTCTTTTGGGCTTGAAAATATTGTTCTAGGACCGGGTTATTATGCGAATTGGTTCTGGTGGTATTGCAGGGGAGGGATCAATTTTAGATGGGTTTGTGGTATTTAGACTATCAGAGGGTGCCAAAGTGGAGGTGGAGGAGGGGCTTCTCTGGTAGTTGATAATGGTTGTTGGGATGGCATGTTGCTGGCTGTGGTTCTGCGTCTCTGATATGTGAGCAAATGAGGAGGTTGTTGCTTATTTGTAGCAGTATTTTATGAAGGAGAAAGTGTGGTGAGTTGCAAAGAAGAAGGAGCAGGGAGTTGTGTATTACATGAATTCTCTGCAGCTACTAGTACTCGGCTGTTGCTGTTGGAATCAGTAGAATGTTGAAAGTTGGATGCGTCTCTGATATGTGAGCAAATGAGGAGGTTGTTGCTCATTTGTAGCAGTATTTTGTGAAGGAGAAAGTGTGGGGGAGTTGCAAAGAAGAAGGAGCAGGGAGTTGTGTATTACATGAATTCTCTGCAGCTACTAGTACTCGACTGTTGCTGTTGGAATCAGTAGAATGTTGAAAGTTGGACTCTAAAAAGACTGGAATAAGCGATGGGATAGAGGACGGTGGAATTTGAATTGTATTTGGACTGTCCTCTTTTGTAGAGGAAGGGAAAAAAATTTTCAAAAAATTGAACATCACGACTTATGAAAATTTTAGACTGTGCCGGGTCAAACCAGATATGAGCGTGGTGAGTGTGAGAAATATCTAAATACACACGGATGGATCTGGGTTCAAATTTATTTTTGGTGTAAGGTTTAAGCCATGAGTAACAAAGACAACAAAAAACTTTTAGTGTGGTATAGTTAGGAGATTGACCAAATAACTTTTGGTAATGTGATTGATTATTTAAGATGGGTGTGGGAAGTCGATTAATAAGGTAGACAACATGATGACAGGCAAAAGACCATAGTTCCAGTGGTAAAGATGCTTCATGAAGAAGAGTTTTAGCAGTTTCAATAATAATGGCGATGTCGACATTCAGCTATGGCAACACGTTGTGGTGTGTAGGGAGGTGAAATTAAATGTTCAATGTCATTTTGCTGAAGATAGGGTTGAAGGCCTATGAACTCACCCCTCCATCTGTATAAATTGAAGAACTTTTCTACCTAAGGATGAAATTGTTTAAATATTGACGCAACCTCACTTTTATTTTTACGTGTATACAACCAAATATATTTGGTGCATTGATCAACAAAAATGCAGTAATATAATTTTTTATCTAGTGATAAAACGGGTGTTGGTCCCCATAAATCATTAAAAATAATCTGAAGAGGAATATTACTGGACAAAGTGAGTCGTTGAAATGGCAAACGATGCGCTTTATTAGAAGAACGAGCATTACAAAATTTAAATTTTTCCTTGGTAGCAACAGGTAAAGAAAACTTCTTCAAAAGAGAATTTAAAATTGTAGAATGTGGATGACCTAATTGACAATGTCAGAGGTGAAGTGGGGCTTTAATGGAGGCAAGGCTGACTGATAGTGGTGTGGATTGCAGATGAGGCCATTCAGAGAGTCCATGTTTATTCCGGCCTTGTACCAACGGTTTCAGAGTATGCCGGTCCTTCACAACAAAAGTAAAAGGAAAAAATTCAACAGATGTTAGGTTATCTTTGGCAAAACTTAGTAACTGAAATCAGATTCTTTTTAATTGATGGAGCACAAAAAGTGTTAGAAAGCTTGAAAGCAGTTTTAGATGTATTTGAGTTGAACCAGTATGAGCGATGGGAATGATTTTACCGTCACCCATGGGTTGTTTCCTGTATACTCCTCAAGGTTGTGAGGCTCTGCAGTGACATAGTACATTGCACGAGAGTCTAGAACCCAGGAGTTTCCAGTTGACTGCATGCCAGAAGCAAAGTTAGCTTTAGCTTCAAAATGATTGTGCGACTTGGAGCGACAAACATCTGCCGTGTGCCCAATCTTTTGTCACAATTGGAATTTGACATATTGCTTAAATGTCTCGAATTTTGCTGATTATTGAAATTCCATTGTCGAGGCTGAGATGATTTCCATGTCTGATTGTTGAAACGACAATTGTTCCTATTGAATTGAGGAGGCGTGTTGCTGTAATCATAGAAGATGATTTCTCAAGGTCTTGGTGTATGAGGAAAAGCTCGTGATCTGTGAGCTTGTGAAATAATTCCTCAAAGCTTAGAGAGGAGTCTCGTGCGTTTATCGCAGCAGATATTTTTCAATACTCAGGGCCAAGGCCACTTAGAATTTTGACAACAAATTCGTCATCAGTGACAGGTGAACCGGCAACTTTAAGAACATCAGAGAGAGAGAGAGAGAGAGAGAGCGAACCTCTTGCAAATACTCTCAATGGATTTCGAGGCCTTCTTGGAGTTTTGCAATTGATCTCGCAAGCTAAAGATGCGAGTATTGACTCTTGTTGGCGTAAGCTGTGTGAAGGAGTTCTCATGCTTTGTTAGTAGATGAAGCTGTGGCAACAGTTGGAGCAATTGTAGGATCGACAGATGCCATCATTGCTTGTTGGATCAATTGATCCTAGAGAACCAGATTTGACACTTGGGATTTGGTACAGTAAGATTATTTTGGATAATAGTAGGTGACGGTGCAGTTGTGGTTCCATCAAGATGTCCCATGAGTTGATGACCATTTAATAGCATCACAAGTTGGGCTTTCCAGGTTGAGAAGTTGAGGTTATCTTATAGTTTAATAGGTTACTGAGCAACAGGATTAGATTGTACCACATGAGTAGTAGCAGAGGCTGCAGGATTGCTGCTGGCAGCAGTAGCATCACCAGAGTTGACAACCGAAGCCACGGATGCGGAAGTTTAAAGGCAATGAATTGGATCTAACTCGGTGGAGTTTGTTCATGCTCTGATACCATATAAAGTTCAGGTGATAAGGAGGTCAAAGGATGATTGTATTGAATCTGATAACAAGCCTTAAATACATAAACTACAACAAACTAGAGTTAAAGTAAAGTTAACTATCTGCTACAGAAGCTCCTATATAATAGGAACTAATATCTACTCCTAAAGATGCTCCAAATTATTGAGGAGACTTATTCAAACTGTACCAATCAGTAACAAGAGATGAACAAGATAATATCCGATGACTTAGTCAAGATAACCATAAGATAAGATGGTTAATATATAGTAGCAGGGGCAAGAGATTCAGCAAAACTATCGATTTGCTCATAGAAATATCCATGGCGCGACGCCTCTTGCTGTGCCAGTTGCATATTCCACCAACTGTGGATGAAGTATGCGTGCCTTGATCTTGTGTGTCTCTACCTGAATTCAATCTAATTGTGATATTGGGATTTGCAGCTTTAACTCCTTTACTGAATTATCGAACACTAATTAATGTCTTGTTAGATATTGAAGCATTAAATTCTTGACCAGGCTCACATATACCCTTCCACCTTGAGGGTATTTCAGTCATTCCATCGCCCTTGAAACTTCAACTCTGTGGCCATACTGCAGAGTCAAAGACACCAATGATCACGTCTTTAGAATAGTCAGAAGCTGGCCATAGTCAGAAGCTCGGGATTGAGACCAAGGAACATATGTGTGAGTGGTGTCAAGAGTGACCATTTTATCAGTGTAAGCTGAGACAAAACCAGGAAACTTTTCAAGAGCTTGTAGTTCATGAAATGCATTGTCGTACGTATAAGTAATTAAGAAGCCTTGCCGGATTGGAGGAGCTTTTAATTAATGGTTGTGTCTTTCAACTTGACAGTGTCAAGAATTGAAGAGTGCCATTGCTCATGACTAGCATGAGTGACTTGTCCATATGGATAATGTAAGTGGTTCTTTTTGCTGAGCCTGAATTAGCTAATCAACCATGAGAACAACAAAAAAAGAAGAGCAACCACTTTAACTAACCCCATTTTTAGATTTAATTTTTGCTTCCGGGGTTTGTTCTTAAGTTGGATTTGACCATTTTATTTTACTTTATTTACAAATTGCTTCTCATCTATGCTGCAATTTCTAACTTCCTTTAGCAAAGAAGGAAAAGTGAAAAGAGGGAACAAAAGCAGAAAATGATTCACATTGCATGTGTTGATCATGAGAGAGATGAAAAAAGGAAACTTTCTGTGGCGTAGAATGTTCCAAACAAATTTTTCTTTGATTACGGCCATCACTCACATTTTTAGATATTTTAATCTACAAAAGTTCTTATCTTTAGTAGTAGTTTTTATTTCGATTGAAAATATGTAAAGTATTATTTTTAAAGTTAAGAATTTATTTAAGTAGTTTTACTTTCTTACTCTAAAACCCATTTTTTTCTTTTTCAGGAAAATGAAGGAAATTCTTTAACCGTCTACTTATCCGTACTAGAGTTACACGTGCTGTGTTTGCATCATACTTTGATCGTGCCCAACACCCGTATTAGTTTCTTTCATATTTTTTTCGTCAAACTAAAACATTCTCAAAGAACAATTCTACTACAATCACTCTGTATTGGGTTGTATATAATCGACCGCATAAGGAGGATCGAGCCCGGGTAGAATGCAAGACCGGATATCTATACGGGATCAGCAAGGTAGGTACGAAACTGGAGCAACCGATATGGGGCAATCAGCATCGGTCGGCGCAGGCACACCTCGTAACGAAAGATCGGTTTCAACCGGATATCTCGTGGATTCCTAATATCTCGGCGGGAGTGAAGGTCTCAACCGTCATAGACGTTAAACCATTATTTTAGGGATTTCACCCCGTAATTGAAGGGATTTTATCTTGTAATTAGGGTTTTACCATATTAAGGAGTCTTCTTTTACCTATAAGAAGGGTATCTACCTTCATTGTAAGGTAGAACAGTTACGAGAAAAATACTAATTATATCAGCTGTCATTTATCAATATCCATCATCCTTTGTCGTGTTTTATTCCATTATCAGTAATCCATTCAAATACAGCGGTTCGATCATTCTATTGCTTGTTAAAATTCAATTGCTTTATATTATATCTTACATTGTATCAAATCAATTCGTACATCCTTAGCACTACGAACAAATTCAATTGTTACTCGGTTTTAAGGGTAAACAGTTTGGCGCCCACCGTGGGGCTAAGGATATTAGCGAATTTTTTGATACAATTATCTGTTACACACTATTTTACACTTGCTCTTTGCAGAATTTTCTGTTTTTCAGATTACAGCATAATCATGTCACATTCATCCCCGTCAACAACGAGTTTAACCGCCCAGGCGAAAACAACGTTATGCCCGGACACGAGGTCCCGATCGACGCCAACTCCCAAATAGCAGTCGACGCAGATCAGACCCCTGGCCCATCAAACAGCGTTCGGGGGGAAAATCACTCAGGGATTCAACATAGTGGAGAAAATAAAATCAACCTCAAAGTAATATTTGATATGCTGCAAGCCCAGCAAGAGGCCATAGCCCAATTACAAAATCGCGATCGGAACCCAGGCGGGGCCGAAGTCATTTCTTCTCGAGGGGCAGCTCGACAAAATGAGCGGATCACAGCGCAACCGGATGAGAGCTGTTCAGGAATCAACTCCGGGATTATCAAAATGCTCGAAGAGTTGACCAAATGGTTCGAAACGGGAGAAAAAAGAATTGAGGCAAACGACAAGAAGGTTGAAACATATAATTCAAGGGTAGACAAGATACCGGGGGTCCCTCCGGTGCTGAAGGGTTTGGACTCGAAAAAGTTTGTGCAAAAACCTTTCCCGTCCAGCGCCGCTCCAAAGCCGATTCCAAAAAAGTTCTGCATGCGTGAAATCCCTAAATATAACGGGACTTCAGATCCAAACGAGCACGTGACAGCTTACACTTGTGCTATAAAAGGAAACGACCTCGAAGACGATGAAATTGAGTTTGTCCTCCTGAAAAAATTTGGAGAGACCCTTTCCAAGGGAGCAATGACGTGGTATCATAACTTACCACCGAATTCCATTGATTCCTTTGCCATGCTCGCCGATACCTTCGTCAAAGCTCATGCGGGCTCCATCAAGGTTGAAACGAGAAAATCGGATCTATTCAAAGTTAGACAACACGACAACGAAATGCTAAGAGAATTCGTGTCTCGCTTTCAAATGGAGCGAATGGACCTGCCACCGGTTACAGATGATTGGGCCGTGCAAGCCTTTACTCAAGGGCTCAATGCCAGAAGTTCTGCGGCATCTCAGCAACTCAAACAGAGCTTGATCGAGTATCCAGCCATCACTTGGGCAGACATTCACAACTGATATCAATCGAAGATCAGGATAGAAGATGATCAGATCGGGGTTTCATCGGGCTCTTCCTACCCGATCAGAACTTTTGATCGATCTCTAAGGGATAACTATCGAGAACCGAGGTCGAATCGAGATAGACACCGGCCGTACCTAGAAGATCGAAGGATTGTCTCGAGGGGGCACAAATCCCCGAGACAGGAAAGCAGGAACGACCTCAACCAAAGGAACAGGAGACCGTTACCGAAAAACAACTTCGAGAGAACCGGTAACCGCCAAGAAGCACCTCGTTTGTCCGAGTATAATTTTAATGTCGATTCAGCGACTCTTGTTTCAGCAATCGGTCGCATCAAAGACACCAAATGGCCAAGACCGTTACAAACAGACCCTGCCAAGAGAGAACCCAACCTTATATGCAAGTATCATGGCACTCACGGGCACATAACAGAAGATTGCCGACAGTTGAGAGAAGAAGTAGTCCGGTTGCTCAAAAACGGGCATCTTCGGGAATTTCTAAGCGATCGAGCAAAAAACCACTACGAAAATAGGAACAAACCAACAAATCAAGAAGAGCCGCGACACACAATCAACATGATAATCGGGGGAGCAGATGCGCCTCAAGTACCAGTGTTGAAACACACCAAAATATCTATTACTCGAGAAAAACGTACTCGGGACTATGCAACAGAAGGAACTTTGTATTTTAGCGACAAGGATATCGAAGGTCTTATACAACCTCATAATGATGCACTGGTGATCTCGATGCTAGTACATGATACCCGAGTAAAGCGCGTACTTAATGACCCTGGGAGCTCGGCCAACATAGTTCGATCTTGGGTTGTTGAGCAACTGGGTCTGTCTAATCAGATTATCTCCGAGGTCCGGGTCCTAAACTGTTTCAACATGGCTTCGAAAACAACCAAGGGTGAGATAACGCTGATGGTGAATATCGCTGGGACCGTCAGGGCAACAAGATTTTGCGTAATCGAAGGCGATATGAGATATAACGCCTTGCTTGGGAGGCCTTGGATACATGACATCAAGGACGTACCCTCAACATTACATCAGATGTTGAAGTTTCCATCGGCCGAGGGAGTCATCATCGTCTACGGGGAACAACATACGGCAAGGGAAATGTTCGCAGTGGAGGAAGCGGCACCGAAATCTACCGTTCCCCCACAGAAGGCTAAATAGCAATCAAAGAAGCCGCCTTTAACTAATGAGGGTGAACAAGATCAGCTCGACGAAGATAGCTACAGGGTGCCCCGATCGTTTATTGCTCCGGATGAGTCTGACGCAACCAAATCGACGGTCGAAGAGCTCGAACAAGTATCGATCCGCGGCGACGCACCCGATCGAAAGGTATACCTGGGCTCGGGCTTAAACTCCGAGCTCAGGTCCAAATTACTTACTTTTCTTTCAGCTAATGAAAATTCCTTTGCTTGGTCCCATTTAGACATGACAGGCATACCACCGGAAATTGCAACGCACAAGCTGAGTGTCGACCCGAAATTTTGGCCGATCAAACAAAAACGGAGACCTCAGTCCGAAGTTAAGCAGGCCTTCATCAAGGACGAGGTAACTAAACTCTTAAATATAGGGTCCATTCGAGAGGTCAAGTACCCGGAATGGTTGGCTAATGTAGTTGTAGTCCCTAAAAAGGGAAACAAACTTAGGATGTGTATAGATTACAAAGACCTAAATAAAGCATGCCCCAGAGACTCCTTCCCTTTGCCCAACATCGATCGCATGATCGATGCTACTGCTGGCCACGAGACTCTTAGTTTTCTCGACGCCTATTCTAGGTACAATCAGATTCAAATGGATAAGGATGACCAAGAAAAAACATCCTTCATCACTAAGTATGGCACTTATTGCTATAATGTGATGCCTTTCGGGCTTAAGAATGCAGGAGCGACATATCAACGCCTAGTAAATAAAATGTTTGAAAAACAGCTAGGTAAAACGATGGAAGTTTACATCGATGACATGTTGGTTAAGTCCCTGCGAGCAGAGGACCATTTAAGTCATTTGCAGGAAACGTTTGGTGTTTTGAAGAAATACAACATGAAATTGAATCCGGAAAAATGCGCGTTCGGAGTGGGCTCTGGGAAATTCCTTGGGTTTATGGTCTCGAACCGGGGAATAGAAATCAACCCAGACAAAATTAAGGCCATCGAGGACATAACGGTCGTCGACAGCGTCAAAGCCGTACAGAAATTGACAGGCCGGATTGCAGCTTTGGGCCGATTTATATCGAGATCGTCAGACAGGAGTCATCGATTCTTCAATTTACTAAGAAAGAAGAACGAATTCTCATGGGGACCAGAGTGCCAACATGCATTGGAGGAGCTTAAAAGGTATCTTTCTAGCCCGCCCTTACTACATACACCGAAATAAGGTGAACAGTTATACCTTTACCTCGCTGTATCAGAGATAGCAGTGAGCGGGGTCCTGGTCCGAGAAGAACAAGGTACGCAATTTCCTATTTATTACGTTAGTAGGACATTAGGAGAAGCCGAGACCAGGTACCCACACTTAGAAAAACTAGCACTCGCTTTACTGAGTGCCTCTAGAAAATTGAAACCGTATTTTCAATGTCACCCAATATGCGTGGTGACGACCTACCCCCTTAGAAATGTTATGCATAAACCCGAGTTGTCGGGTCGATTGGCCAAGTGGGCCATCGAGGTCAGTGGGTACGCTATCGAGTATCGACCTCGAACCTCGATAAAATCTTAGGTGTTGGCCGAATATGAGGCTATGATCGCAGGTCTAGAGTTGGCCAAAAACCTTGGAGCGGAAGTAAAGCTCCGGTTCACGCTGAGGGAGCTTGTTGTCAACCAAGTGAATAGAACGTTCGAAGTCAGGGAAGGACGTATGCAAAGGTATGTGGATAAACTTCAAGTCACGTTACACAGGTTTAAGGAGTGGACCCTGCAACACATACCTCGTGAACAAAACAGCGAAGCCGATGCTCTCGCCAACTTAGGCTCATCGGTCGAAGACGAAGAAATTGACTCCGAAAAAGTCGTGCAATTGTTAAGGTCGGTGGTGGAGGAAGGTCATGCCGAGGTCAACTCAACGAGCTTGACTTGGTATTGGAGGAATAAGTATGTAGAGTATCTTAGCTCTGGTAAATTGCCGTCCGATCCCTAAGAATCGAGAGCGCTTCGCACGAAGGCGGCCCGATTTTGTCTGGCCGATGATGGAACCCTGTACAGAAGGACCTTCGAGGGACCTCTAGCTATATGTCTCGGACCGGGAGACACTGAATACATTTTGAAAGAAATACACGAAGGAGCTTGTGGCAATCACTCTGGCTCCGATTCATTAGTTCGAAAGGTAATTCGGGCCGGCTATTACTGGAACGACATGGAGAAGGATGCAAAAGAATTTGTAGCAGATGCAGCGGGTGTCAAAGGCATGCGCCAATCATCCACCAACCTGCAGAAACATTACATTCAGTCATATCGCCATGGCCGTTTATGAAGTGGGGGATGGACATTGTAGGTCCCCTCCCTCGAGCACCAGGTAAAGCTCAATTTATCCTTTTTATGACTGACTATTTTTCTAAGTGGGTGGAAGCACAGCCTGATGAGAAGGTCAGAGAAAAAGAGGTAATCGACTTCATATGGGACCATATTGTCTGCCGATTCGAGATGCCTTTAGAAATTGTATGCGACAACGGAAAACAATTCATCGGCAGCAAGATAACCAAGTTCTTCGAAGATAACAAAATCAAGAGGATATTGTCAACCCCATATCACCCCAGTGGCAATGGCCAAGCAGAATCGACCAACAAAACCATAATCCAAAACCTGAAGAAAAGGCTAGCCGATGCCAAAGGAAAATGGAGGGAAATGCTACCCGAAGTCTTATGGGCATACCGAACAACCGAAAGAACTAGTACCGGAGCCACCCCATTTTCCTTAGTATATGGCACCGAAGCATTGATATCGGTCGAGGTAGGCGAACCAAGCATCAGGTTTCAACACGCAACCGAAGAATCTAACCGGGAGGCTATGAATGTTAGCTTGGAACTCTTAGATGAAAGAAGGGAAGCCGCTCTAGTCCGAATGGCAGCTCAGAAACAAAGAATCGAGAGGTACTATAATCGGAGAGCTCGTCTCCGATACTTCAGTGCGGGGGACCTGGTACTTAGGAGAATCACGCCCAATACTCGGGACCCCAACGAAGGAAAATTAGGACCGAACTGGGAAGGTCCCTATGTTGTAATGAAGGTCACCGGGAAGGGGTATTAAAAGCTCGGGACTATGGATGGTAAATCGCTACCGAATAATTGGAATGTGGGCCACTTGAAGCGATACTATTGTTAAGGTAATTTACTTCGCCTTTTTACTTTCTTTTTATTTTGTTTATCGGCACTGACACATGCGGGATAGGTTGATATCAAGCAAGTCAGCACAAGGTATTAGGACTGAAAGCACGCGTTGCACTCTTTTTCCCTTCGACCGGTTTTGTCCTAAATTGGGTTTTACTGCAAGGTTTTTAATGAGGCAACCGTATGTCGTGCTAACATAGATTATTCATTCAACGGAACTCACAAGGCTTATGTTGAACTCTAGTGATGTTTCGTCTATTCACTCCGATTTCGAGGGGGCTACATAAAGATCGCTAGGAATTGATGTAAGGGTCAAACAGTCAAAAGAGCCGTACCCGAGTAGATCGATCTGATCCCCCTCCATCAAATGAAGATGTATAAGCACATGAATATTAACGAAGTCATTTGGCACCTACATTGTATTCTTGAGCCCAAGGGCTTTTTCGATTATCTTCGCATTATCAATAATCGACATTGGCAAAAGATGCACATTGAAACCGGAGGGGGATAAGACCTAACAAGGCAAACCTCGAAACCGGCTAATCAGGCCAAGGCCTTGTTGAGTTAACAAAACGCGAAGGGAATTAAGACCGATCTAGGCAATCCCGGTTTACGGCCAAGGCCAAATTAAATTAAAAACTCAGAATTGATCGAAGTTTACAAGGGCAAGACTTCGACTATCCGAAACAAGGTTAAGGAAGAATCAGATTGATAGGGGTCTAATTTTTGCTAAGGCATGGCCCCGATTCGCGTACCAAAAAGCATAGCTTAATGGTCGAAAACAGAGCAAGTAAAGCTTGTTTAACCTCTGAATTTGCTATGAGGCTAAGGCCAAACTAGCTATTAACCAATTCAGTCGGTCGCAACTTATAATCCTAGCTAAGGCAGGATATGGCAAGACATGAAAGTCGAGGAACAAAATCAAAATATTGTAAAAGATGTTTATACATATGATGAAATTTTTACACATCCGGGCTACAAAATATCGATACAACATCAATTCGAGCCGTCTTCATCTTCTCGGGAAAGGTTTGCTTCCTCATATCAGCCTCAATCTTTGCTGCCTCAGCAATCTCGGAAGACAGATCGAGACCACGGGCTTGAAGCTCCTCAAGAACGGAAAGGCGAGTTTGGCATTGAGTCTACTCAACCAGCATCTTCGATTGCTCTTGGGCGACCTCGGCATCGGCTCTATACTATCAAGTCTTCAGCATTAGCCTTGGTGGTGGCAATCTCCGATTTCGCTTCCTGTAGCTGGTTGACCAGAATCATCCGATCTTGGGNAATTCACCTGCTCTGCTGTGACAGACCGGAGATGATCTATCCAACCTGTGACCCCCTCGGGCATGCTAACATTCCCAACCTTGGCTTGGAATTCGGCTAAGTAGCTTTTCCCCGCCGGTGCATACCTTAAGCGTCGGGGCCGTTGACAGAGATGCTCGATTAACCAGACTTGCAGTAGCAGGCTGCAACCTTCAAAAAACCTTTCCCCAGCTCTACAAGCGGTGAGAGCTCGAAAAATATCAGACAGAATCATAGGGGCGAGGACACTTTTGGCCTGTGTTATCAGTGCGCCAACAACTCCGGCGATCCGAATGTCTATGTGTCCGTCCCTTCTGGGAAATATTACGAGTCCCAGAAATGCCACCACGAAAGCAAAGCATCTATGCTCCTCCCATTTTGATCGGTTTTCTTTACTACAAATCTTGCTTTCTGGGTTATTAAATCCCCCTACGTGACCATACTTCTGATAAATGAACCGTAAGGTGGCAAATCCATTTTCCAAATCCGGGTTATGGACTTTCCGGCTTATCTTCAACAGATCCAGAAACTTGTGAGGAACAATCGCTCTTGGGGCCACTAGATATCCGTGCCTTAACGGGGTTTCATTCCTCCCTATGTACCCAGCGATTTCTTCCAAGGTTGGTGTCAGTTCACAATCCGAGAGATGAAACACGTTATAGGTCGGATCCCAAAACGCGACCGAAGCTCTTATGATGTCTACCCGGGGCCTCATTGTCAATAATTCCGGAAGACTTCCCAGACATTGTCTGACTGTGTTTTGCCCAGACTCGGTCAAATCATTCCACCACATTCTCAACTCCAACGGGATCTTTGCTACCATTTCCATATTTTTTAACAAAACTCGTGCTCGTTCTGCACATTTAAAATGAATAGAAAATCAGCAAAAGGGAATTTATTTATTTTATCTAATTATGCGTGAAATTAAGTGGCTATTGTTGCAAACAAGCCCTTTAGCACTTTCAAAGGGTAGATTTATGGCTGTGTTTGCTATGTAGCCAAAAAATAAAAAAAGTAGTCGTTTTGCCGAAAACAGCCTTCCGGCGTCCTTTTGGGGACATTTGGGCTATTTATGCAGAATGATATTACCTAACGACTTTTGTTTTCGAAATTTCCTAAAACAAAATACATAAAAGAAGAAAAAGGGGGATACCCCTGGATTTTGAAATTTTTTTTTTTATTATGATTCAAGAATGACTACCTTGGAAATTTTCAAAAGTAAAGAAAAATATTTTTGAATTTTGTTTTATCTTTTCAAGGAAGAGAGAAAAATTTCAATACCCCGAATTCCTAAGACTTTATTATTAAAAATCAGGAAAGAAAATATTTTTTAGCAAAATATATTTTTTGAACTCTTTTTTGAACTTTCATTATATAAAAGCAAGAGAGAATACTCAGAAAAAGCAAGAAAATATTTTTTTGAAATTTTTTTAACAAAAAGAAAAAAAAAAATATTTTTGAGCTTTCAAACGTAAGAAAACAAATATTTGAGAAATTTCTCTTCTTTTTTTTCCAATTTAGAAAGACAAAATATTTTGGACTTCAAAATTATTATTTTTTCAAATTTTTTTTGATTTTTTTTCTTTTTCCTTGATTTTGAAATCAGAACTTTGATCTTTTTGTTTTTTTTTTCAAAATTTTTGGCAGCATTTCGCCTTATTTTGGACACCAGGTTTTTTTTTAAAAAAATGCGACGACCCTTAATTTATACCTCGCCCTTTATTTCTCGGTTTTTAATCTAATGACCGGTCAACACGCAAACCGAGATGAAAATGCACAAATAGCACGTAAATTAATGCATCAGGATTGGTCTTTTATTCAAGGTCACCTGTCCTAGACGGACCCAACCCCTGTGTTGAGTCCCCTAAGTCAAATGCACATGATGCAAAAATAACGTTCCTACTTGGGATCCGGCATGAGGTCACGTTATTCTAAGTTAAAACCTGGGTATTGGTCTAGACTGGTGAACCCGAGCGGACAACTCGAGCCGAGGAGGGGGCTACGTACAGGGCACCAAAAGGCCACCCGGCTTTGTAACTTATCCGGCCTCTTTCTTATTCATGGTAAGACACTAACAGAATAGGACGTCACGACCAGCGTGCACGCCCCGGAGATGAGAAGAGAAAGGTTCGGAACAATTTACAGCAGTTCAGATAATATTAAAGCGGAAAAAGCAGCATTTAGCACTTTAGGCATAACAGATAATGAT
>MCJB01026431.1:143318-203336 GCA_002018475.1 Nicotiana obtusifolia
GGGGACTGCGCGAGGGGATTTGTCATTTAAGGTTTCTGGGCTCTTTTCCCCCTCGGAACCGTCGCTCAATTGAATAGAAGGGTCAGTAACTTTGACTTTACGAGCCCTCATCTTTTTCCTGCCTTTCTTCTTCTCGGGCTCAGCTTGACCGGGAGCCTCTTTCCTTTTCTTTCCTCCCTCTTTCCCCGATACGGAAAGGGGACGAGGAATTGCCTCACCAGTGGGTGCCGACCTCAACTCGGCATCCTTCGAGAGACCTGCAAAATGAATTTTCAAAAGGCTAAGTGTTGGTATCGATTGTCTTGGAATATATGAACGTTACTGAAGCTCACCATGATTCTTGGCCTCCCAAAGGCCTTTCGATATCTCTCTCCAGGCCCGTTCATAATAGGACCTTTGGGCCACGACCTTCCTGACCCACTCCTCTAAATGCTGAATCGTGGCCGGCGCCTGGGAAACAGCTGCACATCACAATACGCCGGTTAAACATTGAAGGAAAATAATAAGTGATCTTAAGTGAAGAGACGCTTACGTTTTGTCACACCTCTTTTCGTACACTCCCCGGGGAGGAAATGTATAAAAATGAGTTTTTCCAATTAAAGTGACATTGATCGAAATGGGATTATTGAATATTTTCAGAGTCGCCACTTGAAAATTTTGAATTGGTGTTCCAAGTCACCGGTTTTATCCCAAATCGAGGAAAAGTTCGACTTTCATAAAGAAGTCTGCGAACCAGAAATTCTGAGTAAGGAATTCTGTTAACCCGCGGGAAGGTGTTAGGCACCATCGGGTTCCGTGGTTTTAGCACGGTCGCTTTATTGTCATAATCGGCTCATTATCTGATTTTATACCTGTTATCAGCCTACAGTGCATTTTTCTTTATTCCGCTTTCCGCTTTTAAAATTATTGGAGAATTACAATGTTAATAAAAATATGTCACGAATCACGTCACATAAATGCACCCGTAATTTGTAACATCTTTTAATTAAACATCGGGATTTTTGATTTAGGTCACATAAATGCGCACCCGAGTTCTGGGAAATTCAATTATTAAAATAACGCGCCTAAAGCAGCTACGCGTTTTTAACTTTTCGAGGGCCATGAATTTGCTAAATAGTGCGCCTCGATTTTCTAAGGACTTTAATAATGAGGGCCATGTATTTGTTGATTTTTGTTTTGCATGGCACGCCTCGAATTATTTAAAAAAAGGCTCTACTATTTAAAATTTAAAATCGGGTCACCTAAAAGGCACCCCCGAAGTTCGTATTGTCACTATGTCACGGGAACCGTACCCACAGTGGCAACACCATTAATTGCGTTCAAGATTTACTTAATTCAAAGAGTCAAGGCTCATTTGCATTAACATTACAACTTTAATTGATTAAGAGGGCCATAGGCGATCGTTGCTGACTATACGGCACACCTCAATTTCCTAAGGATTTTAATATTGGTTATTAAAGGTTAAAGCTCTGACCATGACCAAACATTACACACGGGAAATTATAACGAGACCTTCCATTTATCACCATGAGAAGCAATGGGGATGGCTAAAGATACATTAATAATTCTGGAAATGATACTACAAGCTGTACGTGATTAAAAAAAAAACTTTCACATGGCAGGGAACTCTTTTGTCTCGAGTTATATAGCAGTTTAAGGGGGAAAGAAATTATAAAGCAATTAGGCAAGAGATACGGGAGTATAGATTCACTTTCCGAATCAAATAAGGGATCACGAAGTGCTAACAGAACATGTCAAACAAAATTACAATATACCCAAATATACCAACAGAAGCATATTGACACTATTTGCAACTATCAGCATCAGTAAACTACTGTTATCTGGATCTACAAGAATGAGCAAATCTCAATATTCTAATAAATGAATAGAGTACTGAACCCAGAATGATTGCAGCCATTAAATACTACTGCCTTAAGAGCATGCCATGTTTCACTAAGAAAAATCCCACACCCAGTATAGGGTGGTCGTGAACATTTCATAAGCAACCACTACTTGGTTTAAACGCAAAAGAAATACCAATAACAACAACGTGTGCAGTATATTATCACATGTGGGAAAGCAAATCTTCTAGTGACAGCAGACAGGAAATTGCTGTGTTATGCACCTTCAGAATTCGAAAATAATTAAGCTTTCATTAAGGGAAGGATTGACGACTCATTATGAAGATGACAACATCATGCGCTCTCAAACATTTTTTGCCCTGCAACTAACTTTAACACCAATGCCATAGAGCTACCCATTCAATCATGTCTTAAATTCACTCTAAACACCAAACAATCCCACAAAAGGAACTAAGGAAAGGAACAAACAGCCATGTTTCAGCTTCGTCATCTTAACAAAATAGGCCGCGACTGGAATTTACAGTAAAACGACAAACTGTACCCAAGTAACAAACTTAAAACAAACCAATCTATACGATTATGAGCAACAACATGAATAACAGAAAGTCATTAACTCTTAACACTTTATAAATACTGGCCAGAAGTCGAATCGAATTCGATACAGCTGATATGGTCATCAATCACAAATGATCTAGATAAGCAAGAGCAAAGCAGAATTTCATTAAAGAGGAAAGCATATAGGACAATAGTTATTTAGTGACATAACAGCTAATTCCCAGTCATTAAGGAGCAAACCAAACAGAACCATAGAGACAGATTCTCAAATCAAAAAAAAGGAAATAGGGTAATTATTCAGATAGAACAGACATGAAGGAACGAGATTAATAGACAAAACTCCCTTGACGTGATATTGAAACAAACATCAAACAATTTATTCATGATTTTTAACTGAAATTACAAGAAAGTTTTGAAACTTACCTACGCTAATTGAACAACTAAACGATCTTGTCAAAGCAGCAGCAGACGAGCAACAACAGCAACTCGATCTTACTTCAAAAGAAATAAACACCAAATTCAATCCAAGTCCTGAAGTTTTTGCTCTCTTTAGATTTTCGAGTTTTATCACTGTGTATCTGTTTTTGAATTGTATATCCCGGCCCTCTTTTTTTCTGAATGTTACTGCCTCTCTCTCTCTTATTACTGTCTCCCTGAAAAAATATCCCCCATCTAGACCTCAACTCCGTTTTTTATCCCTCACCAAACAGACCTCCCCCTTTTTTTTATTTTTTCTGTTAATTAAAACAAATCATTACTTTTGATCCCCACTCCCCCCACGTTCTGACAGATTGAGCAAAA
Organism: Nicotiana obtusifolia; assembly: GCA_002018475.1. NCBI lineage: Eukaryota > Viridiplantae > Streptophyta > Magnoliopsida > Solanales > Solanaceae > Nicotiana > Nicotiana obtusifolia. The sequence continues at coordinate 146,537 of MCJB01026431.1, forward strand.
TCAAATCCCAACAGAAATCTGTTGGGATTTTTCTAAAATTACCCCTTCCCCTTTAAGTATCTTTTATTTACAATTACACCCCTCTAGTTGTCCCTAACCTCCTTTTAAATACTAGCCACTTTATAATTTAGCCTAATTTATGTGCTAGCCTACCAAAATGAAAATGGCTACTTTTGCAAAAACCTCCAAAATCAGAAAATTGAGCTAGATCAAAGAAAGGGGTAGAAGATGAAACTAAAAAAACAAACAATGAAACTGAATTGATAAAAGAAATCATACCTCGAATTATCTTCTCTTAAAAATTCGATTTTAAAACCAAAAATCGGCCTTTAACCGTGTGTTCTTAACAAGAACACACGACTAATGGTTCATCTAGGTTTTGAAACCGANATTTTTTCTGTCCCTCACTCTATTTTTCTTTATCAATTTCTGTCCGACCAAAAAAAAACCCCCCCTGAGATACCAAACCCCAGAATATATAGTACTTTTGAAACCCTTTCTCCAAGCAACCTCGAAAATAAACAGAAAAACAAAAAGAAAAATCCCAAACCTTACCTCCCCGAGAATCTTCCAAATCCCTTTTGAAAACCAAATCGGGACAGATGGAAGGCGGGGATCGACTAACAATCGATCCACGGTCCCCATTTGACCCGAAAATGGTCCCTAATTGCAAGAGCACTCGAGTGTAAAACCTTTTTTGTCAGAGTTTGTTAGGGCTGGAGTACGTGGGGAGAAGGGGGGGGACCACGGACGAGTTGGGGTTTCAACTCGTCCGAGTTTCGACGGTTTCCGGCGGAGGAATCGGTGGTTTGTGGCAGAGGAGGAGAAAGGGGTGCGGCGGATTTGGGAAGGGAAATGTTTAGGGTTAGATTTTAGGTTATGCTTTTATATTAGGGTAGGGTTAATCTTGGGCCGTTGATCTCATTAAGATCAACGGTCCAGATTGGGTAAGAACGAAAAGGGGTTTGGGCTGATTTGGGAAATGGTGTGGGCCGATCCGGTTGAGCTGGGGTTAATTAACTTGGGCTCAGTTCAATTTTCTTTTAAGAAATGGCCATTGGCCCAATTTCGAATTCCTCTATACTTTCAATTGTATTAACTATTTTTCTAATTCCTCTCTTAATTTTTGTGATTAAACTAATTAGTTATAAAATCCTAATTCACTTCAATGCAAGATTAATCTAATTACCTATTTATAAAAATTAAAGTAAACCTTGAATTAAATATTAAATTGAGGCAAGTGTAAAGTGGGCCACTTTATGATTTTTCTCAAATTTTATCAACATTTATCAATTTCATTTAAAACGTAAAACTAAATCCTAAATACAACGCATGACATTTTTGAATATTTTCATGAATTAATTATTTACAAAAATTATAATAATCCTTGAATCCACTAATTAAAGATTGGAAACTAAGGAAAGTGTAAATGAGCCATTTTTGTGATTTTCGATTTTATAAAACGATTAATTACTAACTTAATTCTAAAATGCAATCTAAATCCTAAATGTAATGCATGATGATGATTTTTTTTTAGTATTTTGCATGAATTGATTAATTAACGAATGAGTAATTAAACCTAATAACACCCTAAAATGACTAATAATTAATTAAGAATTACTTAGTAATTTTTTTATAAAAGTATTTCGGGTACGGTAAAAATCACGTGCTCACACGTTCATGTTCCACTTTTCAAGGAATGGCATATTATCGGCAGGGATCAGATCGGAGGTCTTAATTCGAACAAATCGACTCATCCAACCCCGGTCCCAATCTTCATCAATGCTCAAGAACGGAGCCTTGCTAGCCCGTCGAGCAAGTTTTATCAGCCCCCTCGGAACATTCGGGGACTGTATAGTCAGAGTAAATGATCGATGGTGAAAGGGTGCCCCCCTTCGACCTTACTCACAAAAATTCGAAAGAGATAAACTATACGCCACACGGAGGGATGGACCTGACCCAGGGTAACGTTGTATCTCCTACAAAATTCAACAATTATAGGGTCCAAGGGTCTAAATGTGAATGGATAGGTATATACGTTGAGGTAGCCTTCCACATGAGTGGTAATAGCTTCGTCCGAGGAAGGGATTACCACGTCTTTATTGGTCCATTGACATTCAGCCTTTACCCTATCGAGATGCCTTTGAGTGATCGAGCTGATATACAACGAGACCGGTTCGCCTCGGCCAGGTACTGAAGAAGGCTTCTCGACTTTGAAATCGGAACCTATAAAGCAACCAACTGGTATAAAAGCTTTCAATGGAGGTTCCATGGAGGGTTCCTCAATATGGACGGGCTCAGCCTCTTCAACAGACTGGGCAGGGGAAGGTTGTTGTTTCTGGGGAACTGATTTAGAAGTTTTGGCCATGATGGTAGAAGTAGCAGAAGCGAGAAGTAGAAGAAAAAGGAGGTTTCTGATGAAGAAAGCTTAAGAAAACAAATTGATAAGCAGCGTAAAAGTAAAGAATGAAATACAAAGAGGGAAAGAAGTATTTATACTTTCTCAACAAGTGGCGGTTCAGAGCACGATGCAAAGAAGCATTAAATGTTGTACGCAGAAGTTGCAGAGTTTGCAGGAAGATGGGAAAGGCAATGATTTCTTATGTTGATGGTCACGTGCGTCACGGCGCTGCCGTCACACGCTAATAAGAAGCCCTTTAGGGTTGAGTGACTTGATGCCTCTAACTTCGAGTTAGGCCAATAAAGGATTTGGTCGTTTAACCGAGGATCTCAAAGAACGAAGGTTCATATCGTTTTTTGTCCTTACTCTCCAATAAACGAGGGGACTATCTGTATTGGGTCGTATATAATCGACCGCATAAGGAGGATCGAGCTCGGGTAGAATGCAAGACCGGATATCTATACAGGGTCAGCAAGGCAGGTACGAAGCTGGAGCAACCGATATGGGGCAATCAGCATCGGTCGGCGCAGGCACACCTCGTAACGAAAGATCGGTTTCAACCGGATATCTCGTGGATTCCTAATATCTCGGCGGGAGTGAAGGTCTCAACCGTCATAGACGTTAAACCATTATTTTAGGGATTCCACCCCGTAATTGAAGGGATTTTATCTTGTAATTAGGGTTTTACCATATTAAGGAGTCTTCTTTTACCTATAAGAAGGGTATCTACCTTCATTGTAAGGCAGAACAGTTACGAGAAAAATACTAATTATATCAACTGTCATTTATCAATATCCATCATCCTTTGTCGTGTTTCATTCCATTATCAGTAATCCATTCAAATACAGCGATTCGATCATTCAATTGCTTGTTAAAATTCAATTGCTTTATATTATATCTTACATTGTATCAAATCAATTCGTATATCCTTAGCACTACGAACAAATTTAATTGTTACTCGGTTTTAAGGGTAAACACATTCAAACTATGAGAAAGTGACAATTACATTCAAAGTTTATTACTACCTTCATTCCAGATTTATTCTTTATTTTAATGTGTACATGTATAGGTGTGTGTATCTGTGTATATATAGAGAGAATCCGCGCGAATCCGTGATGTTTACCCTTGAAAACGGATAACAATTGAATTTATGCACGATTTTAATAATAATGCGGATTGATTCAATACAAGTGATTAATGGCGTTAGATAAAACAAATAAAGATGTAGTAAATAGCCAAACCAATAATGACAGTGAGTCCGAGCTCGGTTAAAGGCCTAACAAGGAACCTGCCCTTGGTTCCGGGCTTGCACTCACAAAGAACTTTTAAACCTAAACAAGAAGTTTGAATAACTTTTAGAAACATGGAAAATATAAGTGTATTGCCTTGGTATGCGTGTTATAATGTGTCTAATTAATAATTAGTTTCCTCTTTTATATAATAAGGGAGTTTTGCCCAATGTACAATTCTAAGAAACAATGGCGCATCTACATAGAGCATTATGGGTGCTCAAGCACCCATTGTCTTTGACTATCTAGTAGATTTACATAGGCAAACTTAGATAAACATTGGGTAAGCACCCACAAACTAAATTTGTTTTCCCTCTTCTTATCTCCGAGCATCCACGACTTTGAAATCTTAGATCCGCCACTGGTAAGAAAGATAAAAGTCTTCTTTTTTTTCTAATCACTAATCTTTTGCCGATACGGGCCGAAATTCACGCCGTGATATTCGGTTAAACACGGATATCTCGGCCCTTTGTTAGTCGTGTGCGGTCGTTTGGTAATGCTCTTCGAAATCTTGGGACTCAAACCGAACCAGGGGACGTGGTCCCAATGGCTCCAAGGGTAAGTGTTTTCTCGGGCCCTAATACGATAGGCTCCTGGTTTTGATTTCGATTCCTTATAGTCACGTCCCTGCTTCGTTTGCCTCACCGAGAAACCGAGGTGCTCATTGGACTTGATTTTACCCGTATACAGATAGTTCCCTCATTTCTCAGATGGTAGGTTCGCCGAAACGATGGGAAACGACAGATGTTCTCCGGTTCCTTCCTTCGTACGTTAAGACGAAGGAGCCGAAACGTCCCAGTCATGTCATTCTAACTTCGAACACGTGTCGCTCATCGGTTGGTTGCCCCCGAATGCGAAGCGTCGCCTGTTTCCTTAAAAAAGCTGCCACCCTTAGTTCTTTTTCTACTTTTTCGACCAAGTTATTACCTTCAAGATTTCCAGCTATCATCAAAACTCTTCCAAATCTTTAAATCTTCATCCTTGTTTTTCAATTTTCATAGTGATTTCCAGGTTTTTACCCAGATTTCCTTCAAACCTTCATACTCTGTTCTTCATCTTCAAAATTCGTCCTTTCGAAAACTTTGTATTCTTTCTTCAAAATTTTAAACCTCCTAAGATAACAATGGCCAAAACATCCAAATCTATTCCTCAACAAGTTTCCTCTTCATCTTCCCAACCGGCCGCCGGTACTGAGGCCTCGAAACGGCTTCTCCCGAGGTGGCTACTAACGAACCAGCCCCCGACCCTCCCTTGAAAGTGTTCGTTCCTAGGGGCTGCTCAATTGCAGATGACTTTAAGGTCGAGAAACCCTCACAAAAATAGGACCGAGGTGAAGGAGTATTAAGGTACATATGCTCCGTGACTGAAGATGTTCTTCCCATAGTTCGAAAGAACTGCAATTAGGAAGCCAAGGATGTAGTAGTCCCCAGGCCCGAGGACGTCATTACTACCCACGTGGAGAGGTACTTAAATGTTTACACTTACCCCTTCACACTAGGCCCCGTGGACCCGATTGTTCTGAACTTTTGCAAGAGGTACGAGGTGAGCCTCGGGCAAATCCACCCATCATTATGGAGGATCGTGATCCTCCTTCGCTACTTCGTGAACAAGACCGAGTCTCGTCGGTTCACGATCGATCATCTACTTTGATTATACAGTCCCCGAATTTTCTGAGGAGGACTGATCAAGCTTACTCGCGGGGCCAGCAAGGCCCCCTTTTCGAGTATTGACGAGGACCGAGACCAGGGCTGGCAGGGATGCTTCGTTTGAGTGAAGACTGAAGACCTGATTCCCCCCGAGCACATGCCATTCCCTGAGAAGTGGAACGCATCCCGTAAATGCAATTATTCTTTAAGCGTCAAAGATTTTCTCTTCCTTCAATTTCTTTCTTCTCATTCATACTTGTGGTTGTGTATCTGTTTCCCGGGTTCTAAATGCGATCTCCCAGCTAAAGGAATAGAACGATGGTATCCGTACTCGATGACATACTCCGAGCGCACATGGCGCGGGCTCTCGAAGGGCCGGTAGGAGGGCCGTTCTCATGGTAAGGCTTCTTTCGGAATAGCTAATACCATGCTTCTATCTTTCAACATACTAACATTCCTTTCCCTCTACTGTTGTAGGTTTGCCTAAGACCACCGAACTTAGGCCTTTGGAATCAACGCACGAGGATGTGTCCTTGCCCGTTGATTCCTCCGTTGCGGGGCAGCCCGGGGCTGCCATGGAGGAAAAGAAGAAAAGGAAGAGAAACATTTGGGCTCCCCGGGCTCCGAGGTGAAGAAACCAAAGAAGAGGGTGGCCCGCAAACCTAGGAGGAGCTCTAGCTCCGGGGTGCCGGACTCCGACTCCGACTCCGACTCTCTCCTCCGGCTCAGGGACGAGCTGGAGGGTAAGCTTATTTTTCTTACCCACGGGACGACTTTTCCCGGGAGCAAGAGGCATCCAAGGGGGATACTCGTGAGGTCAACCCCCCTCAAACTCAAGAGATCGATGTGGAGACCCGGGATGGGACCCCAGGACGCCGGCTCCGCTCCGAAGGAAGCGCCCGATATAATAGAGATTTCAGGATGCCCTCCTACACTGAATCCATTCTCGAGGAGGCCCAAGCAAGAAATGAGAAGTCCAATGAAGGGATCTATGGTATGGACGACCCCCTTTACTCCTTTTTCGATGGTGTGGACTGGTATGCTTTGGAAGATTTTTGAGGGCTGGGCGACTAATCTCGTCCAATTTCACACCTTAATTCGAGGTTATGAAAACGGTCGATGCAATGATAGTACCCAACAAGAGTCGGGGTCGAATTCCGCAGGGAGTTATAGATGGAAGTTAGTAGTATATATCGTAGCGTGTGAATTTGAATATCTAAATTTGCACTTTCGCAAAATTGGGTTGTTTTGAAGTCTAATTTAAACTACAATTGCAAATTGAGAAATAAAACTAGGAGATTATTTTTGTTGCTTTTCAAATGTTGTTACAAGGCCTAGGGGTATGACCTTCGCCTAGGTGTTTGCCTAACGTGTTGTAAACTTTAAAGCTTGTTTTATTGGTCGGGGTGTATTATAGCTATCAACACTCGGTTACCCACTCAATACCTCTCAGCCAGAGAGTGATTTTTCCCAATTTGGCTTTCTCAAGTCCAAATGGGTATTGAACAAAATAGTTGATAAAAAGCTCAAGTCGGGTTTTATTATCTCTAGGTTCAACCATTTAATTGGGTTTATCAATCTCTCGATTGACCCAATTTCTTGCTAGTCAAGTTTTCCTAGACAAAGTCTCTCTTTCTCAAGTAGAGACCATGTCAAATAGGCATGAACTAATATTTGCAACCATTAATTCGTCAAATAAAAGCAAGAACAAGGCTAAATAATAAGCACCCAACCATAAACAAGCAATAAATCAAACACCCATTAAGTTAACACACTAGGGTTGGGTCATAACCCTAGTGAAAATCTAGCTACTCATATTTAAAATGGAAGAAATAGGAGAAGAAACAATTATTAAACAAGAAATAGGAGAAGAAACAATAATTAAACCCATATTGCTAATTAAAATAATAAACTTTATGCTCAAAAAGCTCAAAAAAACTACTAAAAAGAGTAAAAGGAACCATCTACTGTTGCAGCTGATGTCAAAAGTTGACCTAAAAATGTAAAGCTTATCTATTTATACAAGGCTAAAAATCTCGGACAAAAATGCCCTTTCGAAGGTTCTGCGGCCACACAATTCCATGTGCGATCCGCACTTTTCTTCAGCTTGACAGGATTGGAAGTTTGCGGCCGCATAATTCGGAATTGTAGCCGCGATGCACTCTTTTACATGTGCGGTCGCACCTTGATCTTCTGCGGACCGCACTTTTACATGTGCGGCCGCACAGCTCTTCTTCTGCTTTCGCATAATTATCCTCCGGTCCGCACTTCTGATGGTCTTAAAATGTAACCTCTATGAACTTTGCTCTGACCTAGCTTCTACGGCCGCACAATTCATGTGCGGACTGCACTTTGCACCAGTATCTGATGGATTTTCTTTCATCACCTGCGGCCGCAGATGATATTCAGCGGTCCACACTTCTGAGCTTTTGTACCTTTTTTGTCCTTGAGTTCAGATTACTCCTTCTTGAGTTGGATTTTATCTCGGGAGTTCATCTTCCAATATTCCTGCAATTAAACACATTTCATTATTTTTCGGGAACACAATTAAACGCATTTGGATTAAAACGAAAGCTAAAAGGCGGTAATAAGTAGTCAAAATCCCCACTTATCAACTCTCCCAAACTTCAGTTTTTGCTTGTCCTCAAGCAAATAAAGTTTCCCACCTCCACAAGTTAAGAGCCATTTTAGCAAACCAAAGTGAGTCATTCACACATCAATTGGGACCAACAATTACCAACACTAGTTATGAATTATCAACAAGGCAACAAGTTAACCCCTTAAGCACAAATAGTTCTAATGTGACACTTAAGCATCAAGAGTTGACTTTATTCATCAAGGAAGCTTGCTCTTTTATATAGGTCACTGTGGATCCCAAATTCCTCCTACTCTACTCTCCGTTTTTCTATCTCACTTAAGAATTTAGCACTCGATCCAAAGCTGCGAAAGGTTCACTGATCTCTCTCAAAAGAATATCGCAAGTACGGCTTTAAGTACCATAGGATTGCCCCTCATGTAGATTACCACTAATGTAAGCTCACTCAGCTTGTAATCACGTAGGGCTTTTTCAAAATGCAATGAAGGCTTTTAGACTAAGGTTGGATATGCTACGATAGAACGGGTTCATCTTTCCTTAAGCACTCCATTTTCTTTTCTATGCTCATGCTTTGCCAGTTCTTTGAGGCATTTTCTTTTCCTTGGGGGAACTAGAGAGACTTAATATCATTCTTTTTTTATCATGACATTGATTTTCTCCCACTTTGATTTCTCCATGCTTTGCAACATTACTTTTCTTTGAATCCCTTCAACCCCTCAACTTATTCACTTTCTTTTTGCATTTTTCTTCTTGTTCGTTCATTTTCTTGCCTTTCCTTCTCTTCATTTCTTTTCTATTTTTGTGCCTTGATACCTATTTCAGGTTCTTCGTCTATCCTCCAAACTTACGTTTTTAGCCAATTATTTCACAAGAGTGTTAAGGAAATCTCGGGTGCCAAGAGAGGGTCACTACAAAATAGGTAAAGGCTTGTAACATGGTTATCAAATGAGAAAGGTTCAAGGCTCAAATGGGTGCGAGTGAAGAAAAATCCCTATGGTTCGGTGGCCATCTCTGTGTCCCCAGCAGTGGCACCGATCTCAACTTCATCCAATTGGATCACATCATCCTCAAGTCCAGGAGTGGCTGGGTTGGTGAACATCTTATAGACTGCCTCAGCAGTGTCAGCAGCAGTGTCTGACTCCTCAGACTGGCCAGCTGGTGCTACAGGTGCTGTAGGAGCTGGGCCTCGGTGGTGTGGGTCTATCAACATATCAAATGCAATATCTCTGGCTGCTGCAAGCTTTGCAACCTGGCTCTGAAGCTCGTCTACTGACTTCCTAGAAGCTTGTCGCTTTCTCATTTTGTTTACCTCTTTACCCAACTCTTTGATCACTGCCCCATGTTGCACTAAAGTGGCCATGATCATGTTTTGATTTTTCAAGAGCTTCTTCTAGGTTTCATCAACTATGGGGGGAATCTGGGGTGCCGCAGAGGATGACTATGTCGCAACATGACTGGATATGTCAGTCAGCTTTGCAGTAGCTGTCTGCATCTAGTTGTTAAGGCTTGCTAGTGTCTGGGAGGCTCGCACCGCAGAGAGTGGAGTAGATGGCATAGGTATCAGCTTCAAAGCCGAGGTGGGAGGCACTAAGGTTGAAGGTGGAGGCATGGCAGCTGCACTGGTAGAAGGCTCTGATGAAGTGGATGGCATATCAGCTGTCTCTGTACCCACCACCGATGGCTCGTCAGACTGGCCTACGGTAGTAGTCGGCTGACCCTTTCTCTTTGGGTTGTGTGCATCCATCAGAGAATACCAAGAGAAGGGCTTCTTCACCCGAACATTCGTGTCATAATCTTTGGGCTCTACCCGTGCATCCATAAGGTACTCAGTGATGGTGTTGGGATACGGGTAGGAAGTATCATCTTGCCTGGCGACCATTGACATGTTGCCCGAGATCACAACGCCCACATTGAACGGGTACCTGGCCATAATAGAGGCGACTAGAACTGCCCGTGGAATAGGTAGGTTGGTTTCATTCTAGCACGAGTCTAATCTGCTGCATACAAAGGAATGCCATCCTTTTGCCTCGAAATTTAGGGGCGTCCGCTGAATAGGAACCCCTGTAGTGATCCATGGTGGTGGTGGCCCCGGGGCTGCAAGAAGCTTAGCTAGCCATGGGCGAGCTGCATCACCCATCACCAGCTTCTCTAAGTATTGTGTCGGCTCAACATCCTCAAATCCCAAGTAGGATTTCAGTGTGTGCTGGTCGAACCGCACCTTCAGATTTCTCACTTTTGTAATTTTGGTCCCTTTCTTTATGTGGGCCACATTGGCATAGAACTCTTGGACCAAATACTCCTTGGCATCCATAACTAACTGGATGAACCACATCCACCCCTTCTTCTCTCGGAACTATCTCAACACCCTTTCTTCTTTATGTGCGATCTCACCGACCATCACACCACGAAAACCGGTGAAGGCAGCTAGACTAACAACGTCCTCCTAGACCTCTTTCTTCTTCAACCTCTCAAGGCCGCAACTGTAGTATCACCCCTCGGTCATCATCCGAAATATCATCAACAGTAACTGCTAGTACCTCAGGGACAGGTGTAGAAGAGGGCTCTGAAGCCTGACTGGCACTCTCCGATCCATTGGAGGTGCTATGCGAGGAGGAAGCTTCACCCAGAGTTGATACCTTCCATGTGGCTGTTATGGCTGTGATTGGACAATAGGCTGCTTTTGCACTAAGTCACCCCCCGATGCTGCCCGAATGGGGCATATGAACTAGATTCGAAGGGCTCTGGATGTCTTTCTCTGCCGGCTGTAGCTTTCTTGGTGATAATCTTTTGGAGGGCGAGGGGTAAAGTGCTTTTGCTTCGACCTCTGAAAGGTTCACCCCTCTTCTTTGAAGTGTCACTGCGGCCACGAGATCTAATCATTTTCTGTAACAAGCAATAGCAGCAGTTAGTTGTGGTTCAATTTCAAACAGAAAGTATAACACAGTGTAGAACATGAGTGTAGGGTGGGGAAGTGCGGTCCGCACAATTACAAGTGCAGCCGCAGATTGGGGTGCGCGGATCGCACAATTTAAACTTGCAGCCGCGGAAATGAAACTGCGGTCCGCACAATTATTAGTGCGATCGTAGATTTGAAGTGCGGTCCGCACTTTTATCATTGCAGTCGCACATCAGATTCACCAAAATGTCAACTCTCCGAAGACAGAGACTGGGCTGTTTGGCGGCCGCGATGGGATCTCTGCGATCCGCACAATTTCAAGGGAGGCCGTAGAATCAGCCTTGACAAAAGAACCGTAATCTCAACTTCTGCAGACCGCACAATTTCCTGTGCAGCCGCAGATTTCAAACAATTACGAGCAGACTTTCTAGGGTTGTTCAATTTTTACACAAATTTGATATGGTATTAATAATTAAGCATAAAAATCAATTCGCCCATTCCCCATAGAGCAATTATCAGTTGACCCAACACAGTTTACACCCCACGTGGTTGTAAAATTAGAATCTATTGACAAATGGCCTAAAGCTATCTAACAAATTGTAAAATTAAACTAAAAACTGAAGAATTCTATGAGTAATTGAAGGAGTGAACATAGATGCGGATTGAGTGTGGAAGATAATTGAACAAGTGATTTCAATATTTTAGAATTTTTAGTGCTCCGAGAGGGGAAAAAATGTATAGTAGCCCCTAAGGTTACTATTTATACTTGACGATCAGATTGTAGGGACACGGGATGAGTGCGACCGCAGAAGGAACGCACTCTGTTACTTGGATGCTCAAAAGCTCTTGCTGATCTGCGGTCCGCAGAATATGTGATGAGATCGCAGATTTTGGCTACATATCGCAGATTTTAATGTATGGCCGCACTTTGGCCATTTCTTTGATAGACCAAACTTCAAAGAGTTTACAATTTTCCATTTCAATTTGTGCGGTCCGTACTTTTTCCACACTTAGCCAATTTTTCTGAGCATAGTTCTTGTAAAGCACACTTATTCCTGCAACACACTTCAAATCTAGTTAGCACAAAACTAACACCTATCTACAAAAGAAGAAAAGAAAAAGAAGAAGAAAACATGGGTTGCCTCCCAAGAAGCGCCTGATTTAACATCGCGGCACGACGCAGATTACTATCACTTTAAATGAATAACTGCCACCACGTGGCCATCATCAGCTTGTCCCAGATAATGCTTTACCCCATGACCATTAACTCGGACTACCTCATCATTTTTGTTTTTCAAGTGCAATGCACCAAAAGGTGTCACACCCATAATTTTAAAGGGACCACTCCATTTAGATTTAGCTTTCCAGGAAACATCTTCAAACATGAGTTGAACAACAACACAAGATAGCCCCACCTTGAACTCCTTGTTTTGGATGTATTTGTCATAAAAGTACTTCATCTTCTCTTTGTGCAAAGATGAACTTGCATATGCATGGTACCGAAACTCAACCAATTCATTCAAATCTGCAACCCGCAAGTTAGCGGATGCATCCCAATCAAGATTCAACTTCTTTAAAGCCCACATGGCTTTGTGCTCAAGTTTCACCGGAAGATGACAAGCTTTTCCAAACACCAACCGGTATGGAGACATCCCGATAGGAGTTTTGAAAGCAGTCCGATAAGCCCATAGTGCATCATCAAGCTTCTTTGACCAATCCGTCCGGTTAGCATTCACTGTTTTGGACAAGATACTCTTTATCTCCCGGTTGGAGACTTTCACTTAATCGCTAGCTTGAGGATGATAGGGAGTCGTAGCTTTATGAGTGACACCATACTTGCTAAGCAAAGTGTCAAAAGCCTTGTTGCAAAAAAGCGACCCCCCATCGTTTATGATAGCCTGCGGAGTACCAAATCTTGTGAAAATATTCTTCTTCAAGAATGCCACCGCACTGCTCGCTTCATTGTTGGGTAAAAAAAAGGCCTCAACCAATTTAGATACATAATCAACCGCGACCAAGATGTAGGTGTTTTCACAAGAACTCACAAAAGGACCCATGAAGTCAATACCCCACACATCAAAGATATCGATCTCCAAAATGGTAGTGAGAGGCATTTCATTCTTCTTCGAGATTCCACCGGGCCGTTGGCATTCATCACATCTCTTTACCATATCACTTGCATCTTTGTAGAGAGTGGGACAATAGAAACCACAACTTAGCACTTTAGCCGCCGTTCTTGCTCCGCCATGGTGACCACCATAAGGTGAAGAATGGCAAGCCTCAAGAATAATATTTTGCTCTTCATCCGGTACACATCTTCTAATTACCCTATCTGTGCAAATCCGGAAGAGGTAAGGCTCGTTCCAATAATAATCTTGACAATCCCATTTGAGCTTCTTCCTTTGATTTGTAGAGAAATCATCCGGGATGACTCCACACACAAGGAAGTTTGCTAGATTGGCGAACCATGGCACCTCCTTCGTTGAAATAGCCAAGAGTTGCTTGTCGGGGAAGGAGTCATTGATTTTAAGGCCATCATGCGGCCTTCCCTCCTCCTCCAAACGAGACAAGTGGTCCGCCACTTGATTTTCACTCCCTTTTCGATCTTGGATGTCAATATCAAACTCTTGAAACAATAGCACCCATCTAATCAACCTAGCTTTTGAATCTTTCTTGCTCATAAGATAGCGAAGTGCCGCATGATCCGTATGAACAATAACCTTTGCACCCATCAAGTATGGGTAGAACTTCTCAATTACAAATACAATGGCAAGGAGCTCTTTCTCTGTAATGATGCAATTGACTTGGGCATCATTCATGGTCTTACTAGCATAACCAGATAAAAAATCTTGTTGATACATTGCCCCAAAACTGCTCCAACCGCTATATCACTAGCATCGAGCATGAGCTCAAAAGGAATACTCCAATTAGGAGCGGTGATAATGGGAGTTGTTGTCAACTTGAACTTTAGCAATTCAAAAGCTCTAATGCAATTATCATTGAAGTGAAACTTAGCATCTTTCTCTAAGAGCTTGCACAATGGGTCACCACTTTAGAAAAATCCTTTATGAAGCACTGGTAGAACCCCGCGTGACCCAAGAAACTTCTCACGTCTTTCACTGAAGTTGGAGGTAGAAGTTTAGAAATCACCTCTATCTTCTCCTTGTCGACCTCTATGCCATTCTTTGAAATTTTGTGGCCAAGGACAATGCCTTCCTCGACCATAAAATGGCATTTCTCCCAATTTAGCACCAAGTTCATTTCTTCACACCTTGCTAATACTTTATCCAGATTTGCCAAGCAATCATCAAAGGAATCCCCGACTCCCAAGAAATCATCCATGAAGACTTCAAGGTAGTGTTCTACCATATACGTAAGATCGCCATCATACACCATTGAAAAGTCGCCGGTGCATTGCATAAGCCAAGTGGCATCTGCTTGAAAGCGAAAGTGCCATAGGGACAAGTGAAAGTTGTTTTCTCTTGATCTTCCGGGGCTATAAGCATTTGGTTGTAGCCCGAATATCCATCTAGAAAGCAATTGAGAGCACGGCCGGCCAACCTATCAAGCATTTGGTCAAGGAAGGGGAGTGGAAAATGGTCTTTCCTTGTGACTTTGTTTAGCTTCCGATAGTCCATACACACTCTTCACCCCGTCACTGTTCTTGTGGGAGAACTCGTTCTTGAAATTGATGACCATTGTTATGCCCCCCTTTTTCGGGACATATTGCACCGGAGAAGTTCACAAACTGTCGCAAATAGGGTATACTACCCCGGCATCCAACCATTTAATTTCATTAAGTCTCCTTTGATGTTCAATGGAGGGTTTGGCATCTTCCTCTAAGTTAATCTTGTGCATGCAAACTGCGGGGCTTATTCCTCGAATATCCGCCAAAGTCCACCCAATAGCTTTCTTCCTCTTATGGAGCACCGCCAATGTAGAGTCAACCTGCACATTAGTCAAACAAATGGAAAGAATAACTGGTAAAGTAGAATAAGGGGCAAGGAACTCATACCTGAGATTTAGAGGCAATAGCTTCAACTCCAAGATCGAAGGCTCTTCAATTGAAGGCTTTGTAGGAGGAGTTTTCCTATTCTCGAGATCCAAGGATAGTTTTCGGAGTGCATAGTTGTAAGACCTAATTCCTTGCAACGAATTAACACATTCCATTAAGCCATCCATCTCGTTATATCAAAATTGAGCAAGAAGGCCTCCAACATATCACCCATATTAATCGTGGAACTTGTATCATCAATAATCACATCGGTCACCAAGTCCACGAATGAACACACTTCACTGCTATTTGGTTGCCTCATAGATTTGCACATATGGAACACCACCTTTTCATCACCCACCCAAAAAGTGAGTTCTCCGGCTTCCATATCAACAAGAGCCTCCCCCGTAGCAAGGAAATATCTTCCAAGAATAATCGGCACCTCATAGTCCATTTCACAATCAAAAATAACAAAATCCGAGGGGAGAATGAACTTATCGACATGAACCAATACATCTTCAATCACCCTCAACGGTCTCTTCATTGTACGATCAGCTATTTGTAAACTCATAGATGTGGGTCTTGGTTGCCCAATTGCCAAGGTCTTGAAAACCGAATAGGGCATCAAATTGATACTCGTCCCAAGATCATAAAAAGATTTGGCAAACTCGGCACTTCCAATGGTGCAAGGGATTGTGAAAACACCAGGATCTTCCAACTTAGGAGTCATAGAATGTACAATTACACTCACTTGGTGAGTGACTTTGATAGTTTCAAAATTCATCGGCCCCTTTTTTGTCACCGAGTACTTTATAAGCTTTGCGTATCCGGGCATTTTCTCCAAGGCTTTAACTAATGGCACATTTATCGAGATACTCATCATATCAATAAACTTTTTGAATTGATTCTCGCCAATTTTCTTGGCAAGCCTTTAAGGATATGGAGGAGGTAGCTTAGGCAATGGTGCTTTAGCCTTTTGCAGTACCGGTTCCGGTATGTCAATCACATGCTCCTTAGACGGGTTCACTTCCTCTTGAGTCTCGTCCACCGTGTCACCAATATCAATCCGCACTTTATCATTATCTTGCACTATATTGGTTGAGATCTCCTCTTCTTCTACCACTTGCTCATCATCCACAAGTTGCTTTGACTTGAGGTGGGTGCATTCCCACCTCTTCCAATTCTTGTAGTAACGACATGGCATGCCCCGTATTATTCCCACCTTTCAGGTTCACCACCGTGCTACTTGGTAGTGCCCCCTTAGGACGAGAATTTAACGCTTGAGAGATTTAACCCATTTGCACCTCTAGATTGCGGATCAATGTATTGTGTGAAGCAAGTTGGGCATCGAAATCGGCATTCTTGTCCATTATTTGTTTGAACATGTTCTCAATTAAAAAAATAAAAAAATAAAAAAAAAGGTTCTCGATACGGCTTATTTCATTGTTGGATGAACTAGGAGCATGGGAAGGATAAGGGGGTGGGTTGCTTGGTCGTTGAAACATCGGGGGCCTTTGAAAATCCGACCCCGATTTCCTTGATTGTTGTTCCACCCGCCTTGGTTATTGCCTCCCCAATTGCCTTGGTTATTATTGTTTTGCCAATTCCCTTGGTTGTTGCTTCCACCCCAATTTCCTTGATTGTTGTTATTCCAATTGCCTTGATTGTTTCCATCATTTCAATTACCTTGCTGTTGAGAATTCCAATTGCCTTGATTGTTTGAATGTCTCCATTGTTGTTGACGAGGGCCTTGGAAGTTGTTTCTTTTCCCTTGGAAATTGTTTACATATTGGACCTCTTCTTCTTGTTCATTGTAACAATCACCTTGATCAAATCCACTATCATCTTGCACAAAATTGTCCACTCTTTGTTGCACTTGTGGACTTCTTGTTCTTCACTTGTTCACCATCATATTGATTCCCTCCATAGCATTGACTTGCCTTGGGTTTTGCACTTGTTGAAGTTGAGTCTTTGCTTATTGGTTCATGGTGGTCGTCAACTCGGCTATGGCTTGTCCATGGTCATGTAACTCTTTATGAAGAAGAATTACGTTGGGGTCACCTTGTGGAACATTGGCTCTAGATTGCCTTGCCGATGAAGTATCTGCCATTTCATCCAAAAATATCACACGCCTCCGCATAAGGCATAGTCATGAAGTTCCCACCAACAAGTTGATTCATTACACATTGGTTGGTGGTATTGATCCCCCGATAGAAAGTTTGTTGAATCCTGTTCTCCGTCATACCATTGTTGGGGCACTCTTTCACCATTGTTCTATACCTTTCCCATATATCGTGTAGTGGTTCATTGGGTTGTTTTTTGAATGCTAGAATTTCATCCCGAAAAATAGCCATGTGCCCGGGAGATAAGTACTTAAAAATGAATTTCTCCGCTAGTTCATCCCAAGTGTGAATAGAGTGATTTTACAAATGTTCCAAGCAATCTAAAGCTTTACCCCATAGAGAGAAGGGAAAAAGCCTTAGCCTCAAAGCATCCTCGGAGACATTTGTTTGGTTGCTCCCCCAACACGTATCGACGAACCCCTTCAAGTGTTTATATGCATTTTGACCCGGTGCACCAGTGAAGAAACCTCGTTGCTCGAGCAAAGTGAGCATCATGTTGGAGTTTCTCCCTTATACGGGGAGGGACTATAGCACTTGCATACCCTTCATTCGGCAACACCCGATGTGGAACCGCTCGTGGTAGTGGTGAAGGTGGAACGGGAACATTCTCTTGAGGCACTCGGCCTCATCTGTTGGCTTGAGGTTCAAGAGGGACCTCATCCATTTGATCATCCTCCACGTCCACATCCCCCAAAGCTGTATTTCCAAGTTCGTTCTTTGCCACGATTGCACCTACAATACTCACACGTTAGTAACAAGGAAGGAAAAGAAGATATCCCTAAAACACACCTAAATATGTAGCTAACACCATTTTTAGCTCTCCGACAACGGCGCCAAAAATTGATCTCATCCAATTTCACACCTCAATTCGAGGTTATGAAAATGGTCGATATAATGATAGTACCCAACAAGAATCGGGGTCGAATTTCGCATGGAGCTATAGATGGGAGTTAGTAGTATATATCGTAGCGTATGAATTTGAATATCTAAATTTGCACTTCCGCAAAATTGAATTGTTTTGAAGTCTAATTTAAACTACAATTGCAAATTGAGAAATAAAACTAGGAGATTATTTTTGTCGTTCTTCAAATATTGTAAAAAGGCCTGGGGTATGACCTTCGCCTAGGTGTTTGCCTAAAGGGTTGTAAATTTTAAAGCTTGTTTTATTGGTCGGGGTGCATTATAGCTATCAACACTCGGTTACCCACTCAATACCTCTCGGTCAGAGAGTGATTTTGCCCAATTTGGCTTTCTCAAGTCCAAATGGGTATTGAAAAAATGGTTGATAAAAAGCTCAAGTCGGGTTTTACTATCTCTAGGTTCAACCCTTTAATTGGGTTTATCAATCTCTCGATTGACCCAATTTCTTACTAGCTAAGTTTTCCTAGACTAAGTCTCTCTTTTTCAAGGAGAGACCAAGTCAAATAGGCATGAACTAATGTTTGCAACCGTTAATTCTTCAAATAAAAGCAAGAACAAGACTAAATAATAAATACCCAACCATAAACAAGCAATAAATCAAACACCCATAAAGTTTACACACTAGGGTTGGGTCACAACCCTAGTGAAAATCTAGCTACTCACACTTAAAATGGAAGAAATAGGAGAAGAAATAATAATTAAACTCATATTGCTAATTACAATGATAAACTCTATGCTCAAAAAGCTCAAAATAGCAAAAACTACTAAAAAGAGTAAAAGGAATCGTCTACTGTAGCAGCTGATGTCAAAATTTGACCTAAAAATGTGAAACGTGTCTATTTATACAGGGTTTAAAATTTTAGACAAAAATGCCCTTTCGGAGGTTCTACGACTGCACAATTCCATGTGCGGTCCGCACTTTTCTTCAGCTTGACAGGATTGGAAGTCTGCCGCCGCATAATTCTGAACTGTGGCCACAATGCACTCTTTCTGCAGTCCGCACTTTTACATGTGCTGCCACACCTTGCTTTTCTGCGGTCTGCACTTCTACATGTACGGCCGCACAACTCTTCTTCTGCGGCTGCACAATTATTGTGCAGTCCGCAATTCTGATGGTCTTCAAATGCAGACTCTATGAACTTTGCTCTGACCCAGCTTCTGCGGCCGCACAATTCATGTGCGGACCGTACTTTGCACCAGTCTCTGATAGATTTTCCTTCATCACTTGCGGCCGCAGATGATATTCTGTTGTCTGCACATTTGAGTTTTTGTGCCTTTTTTGTCCTTGAGTTTAGATTTCTCCTTCTTGAGTTTGATTTCATTGTGGGAGTTTATCTTTCAATATTCCTACAATTAAGCACATTTTATCAGTTTTGGGGAACATAATTAAACGCTTTTAGACTAAAACGAAATCTCAAAGGCGCTAATAAGTAGTCAAAATCCCCAATTATCAGTGACCTAGAAGTTCCGAAGAAGGACACATCCTCGGAAGCTAGCGGGCCGAGTTCGCGCCCGAAATTGATCAACCACTTCCTTGGTCCGAGTGTGGATCCCGATCGCAAGAGATCGGTTATTCTGATCGTCCCGGAGGATGCTCGGGTTTTGTCTGCTCCTGTGAAGATTTCTAGCTACCTCCGATGCCTGGTGACCGAGGAGGACCGAGAAAAAATGAATGCGGTGAACTTGCCGTTCTTTTTCAATGAGGCACAGCAGGCGCTGAACTGGGTAAGGCATCTTTACTTTCTATCAAATTTTACTTAGGTTTTGATATTTCTCACATTTTTCATCTTTTTTCATGCCTCGATACTTCATAACGAAAGCTTCCTTCAGTACCGGGTCGAGGTCAATCAGCTTGAGCTTGAGCTTGAGGTCAAGGAGCTTGCCCAGAAAAGGGATATGTACAAGCTTCTCAACAAGCAATAAGGAGAGGTCATCAAGAACCTTCAGGCCGTGCTGGATGGGGCTCAGAAAGAAACACTGGTCCTAAGGCGGGAGCACGCCGACTTGGTTGAAAAGCTAAAGGTTTTTGAAGTTAGAAACGAGGATCCGTTCACAGTGGCTAATGACAATACCTCACAGGTCCAGAAGAAGATCGACTAACTCCGAAAGGAGATGGACGAGATCCAAGTAATGGCTGACAGTGGAAAAGCAAGATAGATCTGCTGGCCTCAGAGAATGAGACCGCGCAGGCCAAGCTGTCTTCAGTAGAAGTTCAACTTCGGGTGGCGAAGGAGAAAGCTGATAGATGGGCTCAGCAAAATGAGGATCTCGAAACACAATTGCTCGACCTTAGCACAGAATCAAACGTAGTAATGAGTCATTTATTTTTCGGAGGTCCGAACAAAACCTGACCTCGATGCAATTTTTGCTCGAAACTTTTGAAAACTCGAGTGACCGGAAGTTTTTCCGAGATGCTTAAGTGTTCTTAGACGACGCCTTTGCCAAGGGTAACCTATTAGCAAGTTTAGAATATTTTGTTGAAGGTCTTACGTTTTGATTACGGGTTTCGGATGTCCTCGAGCCATTTTTTAGGGCGGCCGTAGACTTTTATGTTTAGGCACTACCTATTAGGTTTTGTGCCTCCGGGTTTGGATAACTCGAGATGCTCGAACTTATTTCGGACGAAAGTCCCGAGTGGGGGTAGCCCTTGGGCTCGGACAAGGATAGCCCTTATACTTGATAGTCCCCGAGGAGGGATAGCCCTTAGGCTCAATGCTTTAAGAGGTAAAAATATGTAATAGCAAGGTAGAAACTTTCTTTCATTTCTGTGTATAAAGTACAAGATCGAAAGCGTGTAAAAGCTTGTATTATGGCTAAGGTGGCCTACGCGGGCACGGTTCACTTGACCATTTGGCCCTTATAATAAATCCTAACCACCGAGCCTAGGTTGTTAAACACAAAGTTCCTTTTTTCCTTGCTAAGAAGCTTGACCCGAGGGCGATGGCCCCCAGTATTCGAGGTCAATCTTCGATTCTAAGTTAGCACAATTTATTGTTGCCTCGTTAAACCTTGCCGGAAAACTCATTTGGGATAAAACTAGTTCAAGGTAAAAAGAGTACAACGCGTGCTTTTAGACCTAATAGTCACATCCTCCTTTGGTTGTTGCCTGCAAGTGTTAGTCTGATTCACAATACTATAAAAAGGTGAATGAGGTCGTACCTTACCAATAGTACCGCTTTAAGTGCATCACGTTCCAGTTGTTTGGTAGCCGTGCATTGTTTCCCGCTTCGAGTTTCTATGAACCTTTATCAGTAATCTCGATGACTCGATATGGTCCTTCCCAATTCGGCCCCACCTTCCTTTCGTTCCGGTTTCGGGTATGCAGTGTTATTTTTCTTAACACTAAGTCCCCAATATTAAAGCATCGGAGGTTGGCTCTTAGGTTGTAATACCTTTTTATCCGTTGCTTCTGGCCAGCTAACCGGACTAGGACAGCGTCGCGCCTTTCATCCAATAGTTCCAGGCTCGTGTTCATGGCCTCAGCGTTTGATCCCTCGGTCGCATATCGGAACTTGAGGCTCGGTTCTCCAACTTTAACCGGTATTAGTGCTTCGGCACCATAGACCAATGAAAATGGAGTAGACCTGATACTAGATTTGGAGATTGTACAGTATTGCCCACAAGACTTCGGACAGAATTTTCTTCCATTTCCCTTTGGCATCAGTCAACCTTTTCTTTAGGTTTTGAAGTATGGTCTTATTTGTTGATTGTGCCTGTCCTCCCACAAAGGTGATAGGGTGTTGACAAGATCTTTTTTATCTAATGGTCTTCGAAAAATTTATTTACCTTGCTGCCGACGAACTGCTTCCTACTATCACACATTATCTCGGCTAGTATTCCGAACCGGCATATTATGTGGTCCCAAATGAAGTCAACGACTTCTTTTTCCCGAAACTTCTCGTACACTTAAGCTTCGACCCACTTAGAAAAATAATCGGTCATAAACAGTATGACTTGAGCCTTACCAGGTGCCCATGGTAGGGGACCGACAATGTCCATTTCTCACTTCATGAACGGCCAAGGTGACAAGACCGAATGTAGTAGCCCTCCGGGCTGATGGATCATCGGTGCATGCCTCTGATAGTTGTCGCATCTTTGTACAAATTCCCTTGCATCTTTCTCCATGTCGATCCAGTAATAGCCGTCTCTGATTATCTTACGTACCAAAGATTCCGACCCGAATGGTTTCCGCATGTGCCTTCGTGAACTTCCTTCAAAACATATTCGGTGTCTCCCGGCCCCAAGCATGTGGCGAGCTGGCTGTCAGACGTTCTTCTGAACAAGGTACCTTCGGATAGGCTGAACCCGGCTGCCTTCGAGCGTAGAGCTCTCGATTCTTTAGGATCCGAGGGCAACTTCCCTGTCTTCAAGTAGGCTATATAGTTGTTTCTCCAATCCCAAGTTAAACTTGTTGAGTTTATTTCGTCATGGCCTACTTCCACTACCTATTTTATGAGTTGTACGACCGTTCCTAAGCTGAATTCATCGTCATCAACTGATGACCCCAAGTTTGCCTGAGCATCGGCTTCGCTATTTTGATCCCAGGGTACGTGTTGTAGGTTCCATTCCTTGAAGCGATGCAGTGTTACCCGTAGTTTGTCTAAATACCTTCGCATTCGTTCCTTTTTTACTTCAAACGTCCTATTGACCTGATTTACCACAAGGAGGGAGTCGCACTTAGCTTCGACCACTTCGGCCCCCAGGCTTTTAGCCAATTTGAGACCTGCAATCATGGCCTCATACTCGGTCTCATTGTTAATCAATTTCACAGTTCTAATAGATTACCTAACTACGTTACCCGTAGGCGGCTTCAACACGAATCCGAGTCCAGACCTCTTTGCGTTCGAGGCACTGTCCGTAAAGAGGGTCCAGATTCCAGAGGAAGTCCCCGAGGTTAGCAACAATTCCTTTTTGACTTCAGGTTTTAAGGTCGGCGTAAAGTTGGCCATGAAGTCTGCTAAAATTTGTGACTTGATGGCGGTTCGTGGTCGATATTCAATATCGTACCCGCTAATTTCTATGACCCACTTGGCCAACCGGCCCGAGAGCTCGGATTTTATGCATTATGTTCCTTAGTGGGTAAGAAGTTACGACGCATATGGGGTGGCATTTAAAATATAGCTTTAACTTTCTAGAGGCGCTTAGCAAAGGGAGCGCCAATTTTTCTAGGTGAGGATGTACCTTGTTTCGGCCTCGCCTAGAGTTATACTAACATAATAGACAGGAAATTGCATACCTTCCTGTTTCTGGACTAAGACTCCACTTACCGCTACCTCGGATACCGCTAAGTACAGGTGCAACTGCTCATCCGCCTTCGGAGTATGGAGCAAGGGTTGGCTCGAAAGGTACCGCTTGAGTTCTTCAAGACTTGTTGGAATTCTGGGGTCCAAGAGAAGTTATTCTACTTCTTCAACAATGAGAATAAATGGTGGCTCTTATCGGAAGACCTTAATAACCGGCCCAGGGTGGCTATGCGCCGCGTTAGCCTCTGAACAGCCTTGACACAATCCATCAAGGTGATGTCTTTTATAGCTTTGATTTTATCGGGATTGACCATAATCCCTGGACACCATGTATCCAAGGAACTTCTCGGATCCGACCCCGAATGCACATTTCTCCAGGTTTAGCTTCATATTGTATTTCTTTAGTATGTCAAAGGTTTCCTGCAATTCAAATGGTCCTCTGCTCGCAGGGACTTAACTAACATGTAATCAATAAAAACTTTCATTGATTTTCCTATTTGTTCTTCGAACATTCGGTTTACTAGGCGTTGATGGGTGGCACCGGCATTTTTTAGCCCGAACAGCATTACGTTATAACAATAGGTGCCGAATTTAGTGATAAAGGAAGTCTTTTCTTGATCGCCTGAGTCCATCCGGATTTGGTTGTACCCGGAATAGGCGTCGAGAAAGCTAAGTATCTCGTGCCTGGCTGTTGCATCGATCATGTGATCGATGTTAGGCAAAGGAAAAGGGTCCTTGGGGCACGCCCTGTTTAAGTCTTTGTAATCTATGCATATTCTCAATTTATTCCCCTTTTTAGGCACTACCACTACGTTAGCCAACCAATCTGAGTACTTAACTTCACGAATGGAACCTTTTAAGGAGTTTGAATACCTCGTCTTTGATGAATGCATACTTGATTTCGGACTGAGGCCTCCTCTTATGTTTAACCGGGTGGAACTTCGGATCCAAGCTTAGCCTATGAATGGTTATATCTGGTGGGATCCCTATCGTATCAAGATGGGACCAAGCTAAACAATCTAGGTTAGCTATGAGGAATTTAATAAGTTTTTTCCTGAGCTCGGGAGTTAACCCCGTGCCTAGGTATACCTTTCGATCGGGCAAGTCTTCGATCAATATGACTTGCTCCAGCTCCTCGAGCGTTGATTTGGCGGCGTCGGAATTGTCAGAGGTGATAAACGTCCTAGGAACTCTGTAATCATCATCCTCGCCTTCTTCTTGCTTCTCCGGTTTGGTCGGGGCTGGTGTCGGTGATTTCTCTTTAGTTTCTTCCCTCCTAACCGGGATCACCTCATCGGCCGCGAACATTTCTTTTGTGGCCGGCTGCTCTTCGTAAACCCTCTTGATCCCTCCCGGTGTGGGGAACTTCAGTGCATGGTGTAGGTTGAGAGTATTTCCCTTATGTTGTGAATCCATGGCCTTCCGAATAGAGCATTATATCTCATATCCCCTTCAATCACATAGAACTTCGTTTCATCAATGGTCCCAGCTATTGTGGCCCCGATTGCTCCTTTTTTCATTCCTTGCAGGATTGCGCCCAGATCTTCTACCTCTTCAATCTCCGCTATACAATTGGCACCAATCTCTGTTTTGTCTAGGCTCATAATCGATGAATATTTCAGACCTTTCTTTAGCTCTGATGGGATAAACAGACCCGGAGGGGGCCCTCAGCTGATCATCCTCGACCTTGATTTTCAACGGGTATCTGTTATGGACGTCAGCCCAAGCTACCGCCGGGTACCCTATCAAATTATGTTTCAGCTGCTGTGAAGCCAAGGAGCTTTGGGGGTTGAGTCCTTGAGTGAATGCCATAACGGCCCAATCGTCCGCAACCGGAGGCAAGTCCATGCATTCCATTTGAAACCTTGACACGAATTCCCTGAGTATTTTGTTATCTCTTTGTTTTACTTTGAAAAGTTTCGATTTTCTGGTCTCGACCTTGATGGCCCCGGCGTGAGCTTTCACAAAGGCATCTACAAGCATGGAAAACAAGTCGATGGAATTAGGCAATAAGTTTTGATACCATATCATTTCTCCCTTCGACAGGGTCTCCCCGAACTTTTTCAGCAAAACCGACTTGATTTCGTCATCCTCCAAGTCATTTCCCTTTATGGCACACGTGTAGGAGGTCACGTGCTCGTTCGGGTCCGTAGTTCCATTATACTTAGAAGTTTTGGGCATATGAACTTCTTCGGGATTGGCTTCGGTGCTGTGCTCAGGGGGAAAGGCTTTTGACAAATTTCTTGGAATCTAGCCCTTCAATATCGGGGGTACTCC
Source organism: Nicotiana obtusifolia (assembly GCA_002018475.1). NCBI lineage: Eukaryota > Viridiplantae > Streptophyta > Magnoliopsida > Solanales > Solanaceae > Nicotiana > Nicotiana obtusifolia. The sequence goes on from MCJB01026431.1 coordinate 171,923, forward strand.
TGAAATTTGATCAACTCTGGAGTTATAGGTCTCTACTTTTTTGTCGTTGGCTTCAATCTTCTTTTCCCTCGATTCCACCCGCTTTGTCAGTTCCTCAAACATCTTTATTATTTCAGGGTTGGCCCCGGGCTCAACTTCACCCAGCCTTCTTGTGACCTGTTCATTTCTTCGAGTGTTTTCCCGAGATGGTTCGGGCTCAACTCTACTGGGGGCGCGGCTTTGGTTATGCAACTGGGCTATTGTTGCATGTTGAGCTTGTAACATTTCAAAGATCGCCCATAGATTGATCTCACTGCCTTCACCGTCATGCGTTCCCTGAGCTGTTGAACGGGCCCCTCTGCGGACGCTATTCTCGGGGTCGGTTGGCAAGTTCTCATTGGTAGCCACATGCGAGTTGCCATCGATCGGGTCCTTAACTGGAACCCCGTTGCTAGGCATTATATTGTTGTTTTCGCCATGTGGCCAGATTCAGTATCAACGTTCAAGTGCAGATTGAGAGTTTAACATTCTTAAGTTGATCTTATATTAAAATCTCAAAGAACAAGTGTAAAATAGAGTGTGTTATGGAAATTTATATCAAATTACCACTATTATCCTTAGCTCCACGGTGGGCGCCAAACTGTTTACTGTTGAAAACGGATAAAAATTAAATTTATACGCGATTTTAAGAATATGCAGATTAATTCAATACAAGTGATTAATGACGTTAGATAAAACAAATAAAAGATATAGTAAATAGCCAAACTAATAATGACAGTGAGTCCAAGCTCGGTTAAAGGCCTAACAAAGAACTTGCCTTCGGTTCCGGGCTTGCACTCACAAAGAACTTATGAACCAAAACAAGAACTTTGAATAACTTTTAGAAACGGAGAAAACATAAGTGTATTGCCTTGGTATGCGTGTTACAATGTGTCTAATGAATAATTAGTTTTTCTTTTTATATAGTAGGGGAGTTTTACCCTAGGTACAATTCTAAGAAAAGTAAAAATCTTTTTTTTTGCTAATCACTGATTTTTTGCCGATATGTCTCGAAATTCACGCCGTGATATCCGGTTAGGCAGGGATATCTCAGCCCTTTGTTAGTCGTGTGCGGTCATTTGGTAATGCTCTTTGAAAGTCTTGGGACTCGAACCGAACCTGGAGGACGTGGTCCTGATGGCTCCGAGGTTAGGTGTTTTGCTCGAGCCCTGATACGAGAGGCTCCTGGTTTTGATTCTGATTCTTTACTGTCACGTCCCTGCTCCGTTTGCCTCAACGGATAACCGAGGTACTCATTGGACTTGATTTTATCAGTATACACGAGCGAAAAAAATCTTTTTTTAGTTGAAAATATCGCCTTTCTTATCACATTTCTAAATTGTCTTTGAATTTCTCCTAACGTGAAACTCTCCGGTAATCATATCCCCTCCCCCCACACACGAAAAATCCAGCGTCTCTTCACCCTCTTTCATTCACATACAGAAATGTCAAATGGTCAAGAGAAAACAGGCTCGTAAAACAAATAACCACCTAAACACGCCCTATAACGACCTTTTTTCACATTATGACAAAACCAACAAACATAATAAAATGCGTGGGTCCAAAATCCCAATCTCTAGCTGTCAAAAAATTTATCTCTAGCAGCTGCCAAGTTCAAAGGACACCTACCTCATTTTCTTCTTTTGTAGCGTACTCTAGACTAAGAGTGTTTACCGGACGGCTGCAAATGAGAAAAAACAGCTTGTCCGAGTGGAACGGATTAATTAGTGGGCTGGGGTTCCGGCTGGTAGTGGGCTAGGATATTTCGGATTTTGGTGGGGCCATCCGGGTTCGGGTTTATCGGGTCCGAATCGGGTCAAGTTAAATTTTTTTAAATTTTATTTAAGTATTATATTTTCTTGTTCAATGTAATTGTTACTTAAGTGTTTGTAAATTTTTAATAATAAAATAAGTATTAAGACATAAACTTTAAAGTTTAATGTTTTAAATTTGAAAATTGAATTTAAGTGGCTATATAAAATTACTTCTATGTAAGGATCAAACTTTAAAGGCTTTCATTTCATATTTTCATTGCATAATAATACTTCAAATTAACTTGTCTAATAAACTAATACATTAAGCTTAAATAAGTTTAACAAATTCAAAATAACACAAGTTGTTGCAAATCAACTAAAATACGAACTCCTGGAGGATGCTCAAGACAATCCTAGATATGCCTCCTTAAACCAGTTGTGCCCTCCCATTTTTGACGAACATTAAAGACTCAACCATAGTTCTTGCACTCTACTTCGCGAACCTCTCCCTTTCTTCTACCACCTCAAAGTGTTCCCAAACATGTGAACGCACTCTAGAAGCACGGGGCTTGATTTAACTTAAACCTAACAAAAATGGTAACCACACTTCACTTGATAATTGTAATTTTGTAGTGGCTAGTAAATAATTGATAAAACTTGAAATATTAATTAATTGAGAACTTGAGAGCAATAAACAATTCAATAATCAAGAGGGAACTGAGAAGAATTAGAGTAGAAGAATAGAGCAAGTTGTGAGAAAAAATGAAGAAGAGGGAGGCTATTTATAGTTATTAAAAGGCTAAGAATGTAATTTATCAATTATTAGGAATGGAGGGGCTATTTAGTAAGGGGATAGATCGAAATGGCTAAAAATGCAAAAAATGGCCGTTGCCCAACCGTCATTTTGATTTTGACCTTTTGGCAACGGAACAGAATTTATAAGGGCAACGGAACAGAATTTATAAGAAAAAATTACAACTTAAACCGAGCTGGACCGAGCTGCTACACGGTTAAAACTCTTGAACGGGTTAGCGGGCTAGCCGAGTTTCAATGCACTGGCAGCCAAAAAAAGCTCGACCTCGTCCGGCACAAATCCCCTACCCAGCTAACCCGTCCGACCCATTACCGAATCAGGCTGACTCGGGCCAAACTGGGTTGTTAGTGTCCCAGCCCGGCCCAATTAACACCATTACTCTAGACTTTGTTGTTCGTAGGGACAGGTGACAACCTCCCCCCACCCCCACCACGAAACATTTCAATCAGACCCCACCTCAGAGCCCAAATTACCCAAAAGAATATTTGCATTAACGTTGTCTGATCAAGGAAAAATCAACTTAGCTTTCTGTCGGTGACATCACGTGCCCCCAAGAAAAGGACCCCATCGCAAAAAAATGTACCTTTGCTTTTCTAATCCAGGTAAAATCCATAAAAGGCAAGACACACAATAGTTCTACTACTACTACTTTCTCCTAAAGTCAATATCTTTTTTTCTTTTTTTTGAGTAAGTTCAAGTCACTATCTCTTTTGACCTCAATGTTAGAAGGAACTTAAAAGGAGATAATTATATTGGTATTTGGTAGTGGATTTAACTTACATACGCTAAATAATTTACAATATCAATATATCTTAACATTAATAATAGGTCATCTTAACTTCTTTTATAATAACTGTGGTGTCCGAGCCAGCTTGCACGTACCTCGACTAATTCCACATGATTTTTGCCACCTCCTACCAGCAACAGGTACCAGGTAACTCTATCCACCAAGACTTGAATAGATGAAAAAAAATCACCTAGTTCTAGTTTTTTTGCTTCCGCTGGAATTTAAACCTGAGACCTGGTTCTCACCCACTTCATGCCGTAAAATATTGTACAATGAGTGCACAGAATAACTGTTTGTCGCAATACTATCCAATCATGTCCTTTCATTTGGGCAAACTCCTCAAACAAACACACACAGCAAATAAAAAACTAAGCACTCACAGATAAGAAAAGCTATGCTCATAACAAAATTGAAGGCAATTACATACACTAATAACAAGAGCTATGCTACAAAACCTACCGCGAGTCCGTGACTGCTGAATTAACCCAACTGCAGAAGGGAAGTGAATGATATTTACATGTACTATCTCCAAAATAAGTGGCAGAAACAAACGGGGTTGGAATTGACCTCCTAATACTCGTGAAAGTGCGGTTACTGGTGCTCATCATCAGTTTCTTGCTTCCTCAAAAAAGACCGATTGATGTGCACACTACTTTCGTATCCACTGCTATCACCCGACTCAATTATACGCTTGTCCATTACCCTTTCTTTCAAGCCATCACGATATAAACGACCATGTTCCCTCGAAGCTCGTCGCTCCTGTATCAGTTCAACAGCTATTCAGAGGAAGTGAATAAATGAAATATCAACAAACAATATTGATTGGAAACTGATGAGATGATCCACGTACTAGTTAACACGGGCACTATGCAAAAAAATAACAAGTGTTGGTCCATAATGTACTAAAAACAGACATCACAAAAACAGATCTACAACAGTCCATGTGCTTGGTACTAGAATATGGAAGGAGGTTCATTAATGTGATTGAATTTGTGGTGCAACAAGCATAATTCTTGCAATAAATAAATGCCATCTCCTGCATTGAGTGCTTTTAGAGGCATAATTCTGTAGCAGACTTCATTTAGTCACCAAAAGAGGCATTCTTAGCTGTCGACTCTCCAGACTCATGAAAACGTGACATTTAATTTAAGGGCCTGAAGGAAAACTACAGCTTACATCACGGAAGGGAAAATCATCAGCTTCAAGCATGTGTATCACATGTCCCATTTTTGGCCTCTTCTGAGTATTGGGGTCGACACAGCGTAATGCAACCAAAAGGACACGTTTCAGTGCTCTTGAAGAAGGCTTCTCCGCCAACTTGGGATCCAAAACACCCTCCGCATTCCGGTTTGAAACCATTATTTTAAGCCAATCAACTAGGGTTACCTGTGAGTCAGATCCATTAAACAGAGTCAGAACAAAACTGGAGCAAATATTAAAGAGGTTTCCTGAAACAAGAAACTAACATTAATGATACGAGACAAACCTCTCCAGGCGGACGGCTGTAATCCACGGGATTCCTTCCACTAATGATCTCCATGATAAGAATTCCAAAACTATACACATCACTTCTCTCATTCAACATGCCAGTGCTAGCATATTCCGGAGCAACGTAACTGATAAAAGAGGGGCCATTGGCAATTTATTTTCCATGAGTAACTTAACATTAGCAACAAAACAGTGTAGTTTGGAGTGTCAAGCACTAACCCAAATGTTCCCATAACCCGAGTAGTAATGTAGCTCTTTTCAGCGCCCAAAAGCTTTGCCAAGCCAAAGTCTGACACTTTTGGATTCCATTGCTTATCGAGCAAAATATTGCTTGATTTTATGTCACGGTGAACAACCTTAGGTTCGAGGCCCTCATGCAGATAGGTTAACCTGTAAGCCTCACCAATCTTTAGTTACTCCTTTTAACACAATATAGAAAAACAATTAATGCTCAAGAACAAGAAGTTAACAATAACATTAGTTGTTGTATACCCTTTAGCTGTTCCAAGAATGATATTCATTCTAATTTCCCATGTAAGAGGACTGCAAGACCCTACATCTCCATGGATCCACTGTTCTAAGTTCCCGTTGTCCACATACTCATACACAAGCATCCTAAAAATAGCAAATTGACATATTGAGTAATCTCATCTCAAGCTCAAAACCGGAGTCACCAAAGTTGATAGGTCAAAATCACCTTAAAGACAACCACCATATAATGCTATAACAGACTGAATTAAGCTGCAGATAACTGAAACTGAAATTACCTGTGAGCTCCCTCAGCACAGTAACCGAGTAACCTCACCAAATTCTTGTGCCGAACTCGACCAATTGCTTCAACCTCAACCTTAAACTCCCTCTCTGCTTGTCCCCTGAAAAGAAAACCACACATGAAAACTTAAAGTCAGAACAAAAAGAACAGCTTTCTCCACAGACTAATACTGCAGTTTAGGTTCTAATTGTCAGTATAGAAAATATTACACAATCTTACTTATTAGGTAATTACTTGTAAACCTCTTGATAAATTGGTAATTTGCCAAAAATGGTAACTAAACCATCTATTCCGAATAGCACTACAACAACAACAAGAACAACATTTTAGCGGTTTGCACAAGTGGGGTCTAGAGAGGGTAGGATGTTCGCAGCCCTAGCCCTACCCCTACCCTGTGAGGATAGAGAGATTACCTTCTGCTAAAGAAAAGATGAAATAAACATTGACAGTAATAACAATACAAGATATCATACTAACACTAATACTATTCCAGATAGTGCCATAACAGTTTTACACTGTCAATGTATATAACTTAAATCCTTTTATAATTACCCATAAAACTACAACTATTATTTAAGTAATTAAGTGGGCGTCTGGACATAAGAATTGTAAAATTCCAAAAAAAAGTGAAAATGGTATTTGAAATTAGAGTTGTGTTTTGACATTGAATATAATTTGGGTTATTTTTGAAGTTTTGTGAGTGATCTGACTAAAAATTTTGAAAAATAATTTTTTTGAGTTTTTCAAATTTTCGAAAACTTTCAAAATGCATCTTCAAATGAAAATTGGAAAATTTATGACCAAAAGCTAATTTCGAAAAAAAGTGAAAATTTTCTTATGTCCAACCGGGCTCTAAGACCCAAAAACCCTAAAGATACCTCATTTCACACATTTATGCCACATTACCATGATAGAGCATATATTTAACATAAATGACATGCAACTACACATGCAAGGCCAAGAATTATGAACATATTTGGACAATGTGCAACAAAAAGGAAAGAACTTTGAAAATTGCACCTGTTATTGAGCAAATTCTTAACAGCAACATTACTGTTATCTTCCATGACTCCACGGTAAACAATTCCATAACCGCCTTCACCAATCACATTTTCATCAGCAAAGAAATTAGTTGCAATCTCAAGCTCTCTCAGTGTATACCAATGACCCCACCCTAAATGCGAAACCTCAGGCACAGCAATAATAGCCTGCTCAACAGAACGTGCTTCTCCACTACCATGACTTGACCCGCCACCTAGCCCGACCCGCTCCGGATAGGCAATCTTACGACCCTTTCCGATCTCAATATGGATTCTCTGATGACCACTTGATATTTGTGTTTCTTCCTCAGGTTCGGGTAATGGGTCCAGAACCGGAGGTAGGAGTAATTTCGGGTTTTCGGGTAGAGTCCGTGATGGGTCGATTCGGATTTCTTGAATTTCTTTGGATACCTTAGGAATATTGGGGTTTTTGTTTTTGTTTTTCTTAGCTGAAACTGAAAGAGTTGTTTTTTTATTGTTACGTTTTGTAGTGAACCAGAGTGAGATGAGGAAGAGAACTAGCACAATTGCAGCACCTACACATATACCCAAAACGATCCATAAACGTAGACCAAAAATTGAGGTTCTTTTAGAGAGTTCATTGTTCAGAAACCCAGACATCTTCTCTTTTTTCTTTCCCCTCCTACTGAGGAGAATTGGAGTTAACTAATACTAGAAGACATTAACAAGAAGAGGCCGTTGTAGGAGAAAGACAAAGAAGCATATTAGTAGTAATAATAGTATATGGTGGTGAAATAATGCATGTGGCACTATGGTGGGGACTATGGATTCTAGTGTTTAATATTAGTAGTAAAGACAACAGTGGCTTGTTAGAGAGGGAGATCATATTTGGAGCTAAGTTGAGAGGTATTTCTTTCTTTGGGAGTTGGGACCATTGGAGGGTGGGGTGGGGTGGGATGGGTGTGGGGAGGGGGAGCTGTAATGATGGGACTTGTAAAAATGGAGAAATTGCCCCACTCGTGTTTGATTATTTTACTTTATTGTGACATTCGTAAGAAACGTGTACCTGTATCCGTATGAAAATATTTATGGACGTAACCACATAGTCTAGTTGGTGGCATTTATTTATTGATTTTTATTGAAGGATATGATGATCTTTATCAAATTTTTACAGCCCATTACAAATATTATGGTGACCCTTTATACAGAAAATCAAATAGAAGATCAGTAAATTTAGAACTATTTTTTATTTATTCAAATTATGATGAATCATATGAGATCAATTCCTCCGGTGTTGATTTAATTTTTGTTTCTATGCTTTTTTGTTGGCTTGTTTCTATAATTTTTGTCTATCAAGAATTTTGCTCAAAGATTGTTGGTGGATTACTTTAACTTCATGTTAATTGAGGTTGATACCCAATGCATCCCTACACCCTTTTTCTCCGTTTATTTTTTTCTTCCTTTCGATAATAATGGGGTCACCTTTTAGTTTCTTTTTTGTTAATTAAGTGTTAAGAAATGATTAAAGAAGAATGTCGTGGAGTTGGTGATCTAGTTAGGTCACCGTGTGCTTCTCTTTTTCTGATATTTGGAATTTGTCTTTATATTCGTTATTGTTAGTGGACCTTTATTTACTTTACTCTTGTTTCTATATATTAGTAAACAAAGAAGATGCTACATCCACTGCTTATTTTGGGGAAAAACTAAATCTTGTAGCGGATTCCATTAAGAAAAAAGCTCAAAAAGGGAAATAGACCTTACTATAAAAGAGGTTATTCTGTACTCTGTAAACAGTAGTAATACATTGACACTAATAATGACATGTCCGTCACAGTGAAACTTTAACTGTGAAAGTGGTACCCTCACAGTAAGCATAACTCATTCGACTCCATATGCTGAGTGGTCACAAAGGCAATTCATAATTACATTATATAAAGAGAATAAACCAGAATATCTGTACTGTACTGTAATTGAGGAGGTACATTTTTATATTCAACTAAAATTTGTCCGGATTGCATACTTAAAAAAACTTTGGATAACAAGCACCCTGCATTTGAGATTCTGAATTGCAAAGAAACAGCACGCATTTAAAACAGTAGTATATTTTCATTTTCAAGTATGATAGTGGAAGAACTTGAAACGTCCAACACTAAAAGCATCTAAAAAGCTTGAAAGGTTATTTTGTCAACACTAGTTATCTAGTCAAATTCAAGTTTCAACAGTTACAAGGCCCAGTTCTGTTTATGCTCATTGAGCATAACAATTAAGGATATCTCAGCGACCATTAGGCAAATATTTTAACTTATGAGATGGAAAAACAATTGGAGTTTCGCAGTATCACCAGTTAATTCCATCTACACCAACTCCTCGAGTACTTCATCTTTATAGATTTTGGTTAAGAAGACACCCCTGAAGAGGAATTGTTTCCGGAGCAACTCATATCCAAATGCAGTCTTGATAGTGTATCGCCTCGGCATATGTCCTGAATATATAAAAAAAAAATTGCTTTAGCTTCTAACTTACAGGATCTGAATGAAATACCACAGGCTGCTTACCTTAGAAGATGCTAAATGGTTAAGAAGTCCGTAATGATTCTGAATCGTAGTTTCAAAAGCTAGTGAGTTTTCTGCATTATTTGAGGTTATTGTTGGTTTGCCTGACAGATTCTGATTTGAAATTTCAAATGCAGTCTGCGGCATTTCTCGTTTCCCAGGAACTGTGGCTCCTCCATTTGCACTCAGCATAAAACTTCTCCCATCAAATTCATTACCAGATGGAAGTTGCATTGACTGCAAAGACCCAGGGACATATCCCGGGTATAAACTCAATCCGTTCCTCAAGGTAAGCATCTGAAAAGCCAAAGAGAGGAGACAAACAAAGGTTCTATTATGCAGTTTTTAAAGAGATATAATGACAGATATGATATAGTAGTAGTGACTTCATTGTAATCAGCATACGGTTAGATCTCGGAAATCACTTGATGATACTAGTCATAAATTGTGACTTCATTGTCATCACCATCAAATATCAGCGGTCCCAGAAAGAAAGTTTAAACATTTGATCTTTGAGATTGATGGCACAGTGAGGAGTATTCTTTTTGAGTTTTAAAGAACTACTGTACTTCTTATGTACTAATTTTTGTTTGCTAGATTAAACCTTGGTATGTTGTTGACCACGTATAAGTTATATCAGTGAACTATTTTCCTTTACTCAGCAAGCTATATGGAAGTAAAAGTAATTAAAAGATCTTTTGCACCTCTCAATTTCTAGAGCCACAATATATGCAAACACCTCATGTTCATCACAAGTGCCCCTGTCTACTAACCGGTGAAAAACGTCAAAGGATTTGATAATTATACCAAAAGATTACCATTTTCATAAATCAACCATAATAGGAAGAGCTAACTCTTCAAATTAGCTCGAGTACGCCAGGAAACTTGCATCCATTCATATTTCAGGAGGTTTCATATCTGAAATCATCTATTCAGCAAATATTTAGTAATTCATATTATAAGGGGGAAACTGAAAGAAACCACAATATGGATAAGACAACGAGATACTTTCACTAATTGCCTAGATTTCAAGGATGGAGCATATCACGCTGCCGAACCAAATCATCTTCACCATTTTTACCCTATGTTATATCTTACTTCCACTGGTGAATGTTCTACATATGGAAGCCCTCAATGGAACAAGAAATATGCACCTTGAAGCCCTCACGGCCACCATTTATTTCTTTCTTCATGAGTTTTTCCTACCCTAGGGATGAAAATGTTGAAGTGAAACTAATGCTTATTGCAAGATAGAGAACCGACAAATAGCATGAGCTTCACTAAAAAGCAATTAAATATGGATCCATTCTAGCTAAAGGAGTAACAAGAAACTAGTGAACTTAGAGGTGAAACGTCAACACACTTGTCGAACTATATACAAAACAATTCTCCCTTCTCAATTCAATCCCTTTTTCCTTTAAGGAGAGTCTTGGCGTAACTGCTAAAATTGCTGCCATATGACAAGGAGGTCACGGGTTCAAGCCGTGGAAACAGCCTCTTGCACAAAATGTAGGTAAGGCTGCGTACAATAGACTTTTGTGGCCGGCCCTTCCCCGCGCCGCGCATAGCGGGAGCTTAGTGCACCGGGCTGCACTTTTTTAATTCAATCCCTTTTCCTCTAACCTACTTTAAGTCATGATACTATCAATAGTTAGAAACATAATGAAAGGTCATCCAGACAAATATACTTTCTCTTAGCTTGTCCCGCTAATTTTCCGTAATGTACTGGCAATGAGCCAACATCCCTGTGTGTTACGAGTTCAGAATCAAATTGTTGGGAACTGATATAAGTAAACATAGCTTGTACAACTTCTATAGCACTTGGTCCCATGTTCTTTCTTCTTATCTTTTTTTCCTTTTTCCTGTTTTGATTTGATTTTTCAAAGCTCCATTGCCCCTGTGTGTTTTATCTAACCAGGCCGAGAGAGGAGACAATGATACTAGCAAGAGCAAAGTCGTGACTTTGTGGAAAACTTTCAACGATACAAGACTAATCACACCTAAGACACAAAATCTTCCAAAAGGGGATAGAATACAAAAGTCATCAAAGAATTACTTATGTCTTTTGCTTTTGATTGATGTATAAGACTGCTTTAAATAAATATGTGTTTATTAGAGGGATTTCAATTGCCATATTGGGGGCGGCTAATGCTAGGAGTTGATGATGTACATGGCAGGTTCGGTTTTGGGGATAAGAACGAGGGAGGTACCTCACTGTTGGATTTTGCTAGAGCTATTACACGGTGCCTTCTTGAGGTTCTTTGGAAGGGCAACGTAAGGCTAAGCAATCGATGTCAGTACGATTGATGTCCGCCAACTGAGGTCCCCTCAGTACGCTAGACTAGATTGTCAGTGCCGTACGAGAAAACCAATGTCGTGAGCAACTGAGAACAAAAGAGAGAATTGAGAAGGAAAGCTTGATTGTATAAATGAAAGCTATTACAGAAAAGCTACGCGGCGTCGAGGGGGAGAGGCACCAGTACAGAGAATTGTTTGCTTGCTAGAAAGTTTTGAATGCTTGATCCCCCTAATAATGCTTAAAAAAAATAAACTAAAGTTACATGACTTTACCAAAGAAAACCTTAGATGCATACTAAAAGAAAATAAAGTAAACCTACTCTATAATGAAAAGGACTTAGTCTTCTACAATGTAGAGACAAGTCCGTTTGCAGCAACTTTATCATTAGCATCAGGGTCCGCGTGCGGCGTTGTCTGTGCGCGGCGCTGTGGGCATCTGCCTGTGGCTGGGCGCTGGCGCTGGTTATCAGTGGGGCGACAGAGGCGCCTGCGCACTTGTCACTTGGAGCTGCCGAGACCACGGGGCCGACCGTGACGCTGGGCGTTGGGAGGCTTGCCAGGGCACCACGGGGCGCGTCCAAGGGGTCATGGGGCATGGCTGGAAAGCTGCCCATGACATTCTCCCCCACCTGAGTTGGTGACGTCCTCGGCGCTTTACTTGCAAGGTAGTCATCAATTAGGCTCTTGTAGGCTTTGAGGTTTGTCCGCCTCTCCCAAGTATTCTCCTCTGCATCACGTCCCTGCCATTCACCAAGAATTCTTGGTGATCTTTCCTTGAGGCATGAATCACTCTATCATCAAGAATAGCTTCAGCACACCTTTTTCCGGTTGAATTGGAGGCCTCGAATACTGGGCATAGTGAGTTGGCTCCGTGAGGGATCCTCCGTATCTTCCCGAAAAAGTTTCAGGAGACTGACATGGAAGACGGGATGAATTTTCCACCAAGCTGGGGTATCCACCCGGTATGCAACTTTCCCAATGCGCCTTTCAATGGACAAGGGTCCAATATATTTTTGCAATAGGCGAGGGTCATGGACTCCCACAAACAAGTACCACTTTGGGATTTTGACCATCACTTTGTCTCCTACCTGGTACTCAACAAAAAGACGATTTTGATCAGCATGCCTCTTCATCCGCTTTTGGGCTTTGACAAGATAGCTTGCACTATCTCCAAATTTCGCTTCCATTATTTTGAGAAGCTAGCGGCTCTAGGAGATTTTGACATGTTTGGTGCATTCACAGTGTGTGGGAGTAGCGGTTGCTGTCCGATAACAATTTCAAAAGCGCTCTTGTTGGTACTAGAGCTATTTTTGTGAATTGAAACACAGTTGAGCAGCATCCAAAAGCTTCACCCAGTTCTTCTACGATCCAGTTACAAAGTGGCGGAGATATTACTCCAGCATGCCATTAAACTGCTCCGTCTGGCCATCAGATTGCGGATGAAAACTTGAACTGTGGCTTAATTTTGACCCAAGGCACTTAAAGAGTTGAGTCCAAAAGTTGCTAGTGAAGCGCGAGTCGCGATCACTAACGATGTCTTTGGGTAGGCCCCAATATTTGACGACATGAGAAAAGAAGAGTCGAGCTTTATCTTCTGCTGATATATACTGTGGGGCTGCTATAAAGGTAGCATACTTGAAAAATCGATCCACCATAACCAAGATAGTTGTGAGATCCCCGACCTTGGACAATCCAGTGATGAAATCTAGGGAAACGCTTTCCCAAGGTCTCTTTGGGACAGCCAGTGGTTCCAAGAGTCCTGCTTGTGTCAGACGGTCCGACTTGTCCTTCTGGCATACTAAACAAGTCTTCACATACTGAGCGACGTCATCGGCCATTTGAGCCAATAATATGCACGGCGAAGTAATGCCATAGTGCGTTCTTCACCAGGATGACCGGCCCACAAAGTGTCGTGGCATTCCGCCAGAAGGGTCCTTCGCAGATCTCCTCCTTTGCGAACATAAAGTCAGTTTCCTTTCACTTTCAGGAAACCATCTTCTGTGTAGAACTGACGAGTCTTGCATTGTTCTACCAAATTAACCAAATACTGTGCAGCAGGATCCTTGATGAGTAGACCCTGTATCTGGTCTTTTATGGTGGTGGCTACTTCGCTCCCCCTTAGGTGGCGAGTATGCACACTGATGCTAGATCCGCTGTCCAACTGAGTGCATCAGCAACTTGATTTGTCTTCCCACTGCGGTACTCCAAATTGAAGTGAAATTTCACTAGAAGTTCCTGCCACCTGGCCTGTCGACCATTTAGCTTCGGTTGAGTCATGAAATGGCTAACAACTGTATTGTCTGTCTTGATCACGAACGGGGTTCCCAGCAAATAATGCCTCCAAAGGCGTAGGCAATGGACGACAGCCAATAATTCCTTCTCGTGGGCGGCATAGCACCGCTCTACATCCTTCAACTTCTGGCTCTCGTATGCTACAAGATGCCCTTCTTGTAGCAAGACTCCACCAAGTGCATAATCGGAGGCATCCGTTTGTACCTCGAATGGCTTGGCCAAATTAGGGAGGGCCAAGACGGGGCTACTAGACATAGCCGCTTTCAATACGTTGAAGGCCTCGCTCGCCTGGGTCCCTAATCCCAAGGCGTGACCTTCTTGAGAAGTTCAGTCAGTGGTAATGCGATGAGAGAGTAATTCTTCACAAAACGACGATAGAAGTTGCATAGGCCAAAGAACGCCCTCAAGGCGTGGACATCCTTAGGCGACGGCCAATCTGTGATAGCCTGAACCTTCTGTTGGTCCATCTTGATCCGCCCTTCCTCAATGACATGCTCGAGGAAGTCGATCTGTTTTTGAGCAAAGGAGCATTTGGACAGCTTCGCATATAATTCGTGCTCCCGCAATCGTGTTAGGACCTTCCGCAAGTGCTTTAAATGTTCTTCCAGTGTCTGGCTATATACGACAATGTCTTCCAAGTAGACCACCACGAATTCATCAATATATTCCCGAAAGACTTGGTTCATCAGGGTGCAAAATGTGGCTGGTGCATTAGTCAAGCCGAATGGCATCACCAAGAAGTCGTATGACCCATATCTTGTCACGCACGTCATCTGTGTTCATCGCCCTTTGCGATCCGAACTTGCCAATAACCTGTCTTCATGTCTATTTTGGTGAACACCGTCGGACCATCCAATCTGTCGAACAAGTCTGCCATGAGCGGAATAGGATACTTATTCTTCATAGTGATTTTGTTTAGAGCCCGGTAATCCACACATAGTCGTAAACTCCCATCGTGTTTCTTTTGAAATAGCACAGGGACCCGTATGGGGACTTGGAGGGTATGATAATTCTTGTGTCTAGCATTTCCGTCAATTGTCTCCGAAGCTCGGTGAGTTCGAGTTGTGACATTCTGTATGGCGCCCGGGCAGGTGGCTTCGCACCCCGCACCAACTCAATCTCATGGTCCACAGTGCGCCTCGGCGGGAGTCGCTTTGGCATGTCTTGTGGCATGACGTCTTCAAATTTCAGTAACAGCTCCTTCACGGGTGCAGGAAGAGGACCTGAAGAGCGTTCTATATCTTCAATGCAGAGGGTAGCCAAGAACATAGGTTCATGTCTTTTGACCCCCTTCTTCAACTGCAAGGCCGAGATGTTTTCAGCGGCATCTTCATGGGCATGCACAGGATGGTGCAGGGCTTGGCTCCATTTGTTCCCATCATCAGTAGCATACCTGCATACGGCACCGGCATAGTGTTGGCTTGCCTTAGGAATTCCAACCCCACTATCAACACGAAGTCGTCTATGACCACCACCCGCAGGTTGAATTTTCCTTCATAGGGTCCAAGTTTCACTGGTACTTCTCTAGCTATTCTACCAACTGGTTGAGGGGGTGAGTTGATAGCCTTGACACGACCTCTGCCCTTTCCTACAACTAGGCCAAGGTGCTCCACCTGAGTCGAGGCCAAATAGTTGTGGGTCGCACCCGTGTCTATCATCGCCCCAATGGATTTGCCATTTACCTTCATCTCGACGAACATTAAGGCCCTCTCTTGTTTAGGAGCGGTCCTCTCATCCGCCTTCTTTTTCCCTTTCTAGTTGATTGGGCAAGGGTCCTTCTTCTTACGGATACCAGCATTGGTCCCCGCTAAGGCTTCAGAAAAGAAGCCAACAATTGCATTGAAGGCGCCTACCGGTTCGGTCTGGTCCGCATCATCAGATTCGTCATCCGTCCCATCATCAACAGCTTGATGGGCATTCATCTGTGCATGTGGGCACTCATTATTCCAGTATGGTCCGCCACAATGACGGCATCCTGAAGGGGGTTTTCTCCCCCGATTGTTGTTGTTAGATACAGTGCTAGTACTGCCTGAGAAGGGAGCCTTAGATTTGGTTACACTCCGATCTCCTCCACTTCTGCTTGGGCCACCAGTACTCGGATGGCACCCTTTCTATCCTCCTTTGACAGGCTGTTGAGGTCTATCCTTCCGAGCTTCCACTTGATAATCCCCAAGGCATTCCGCTGCTTGGATCGCCTTAGGTAACGTGTCTACCCTTTGTCTTTGGAGTTCCATATGGGCATAGGGTTTCAACCCTTCCAGGAAAGTGAAGAGTTTATCTTTGTCCACCATGTCGCGTATGCTCAGCATGAGTGCAGAGAATTCTCGCACGTAATCCCGCACTGATTTGGTCTGGCAGAGCTCCCGTAACTTCCTCCTTGCATTGTACTCAACATTTTCGGGGAAGAACTGCAGGCGTATGGCGGCCTTTAGTTCCGCCTATGTGTCGAGAGTATCTTCACCGGCCTTGATGGCTTCGTATTTCACCCGCCACCAGAATTTAGCATTACCCTAAAGATACACGGCAGCAGTTGCCACCTTCTTAATTTCTTCTAGGCCTCCCACGGCATCACACTATTGTTCGATGTCGAAGATGAAGTTTTCCACTTCTTTGGCATTCCGAGCACCACTGTATGGCTTTGCCTCAGGAATTTTCAGTTTCTGTGTCGTGGGGCGAAGTTCACAGCACCCCCAGTTTGGTTCCCACTTCCTCGAAGCAGGCCTTGTAAAGCAGCATTGACAACGTTGAGCTGGCCTGTCAAGTTGTCTATAGTTTATTGCATGGCAGTCACCCTGTCTGCCTCCTGTGCCCTATGGGCTAAATCTTCGGCACGCTCCTGCTGGAGGCCCTCAAATTTCCCAAATATTTCGGTTGCCTCTGTGGCTGCCGTTTGCCGGTCTCCTTCAGAGTCGCTGCTGATGTTTTCTATGTCAACTTTGGCTTGGTGCATCCTGCGATCCAGGTCATCTAACCTTTGTACTAGGCTGGTCTTTAGGTCAGGTACTGTTTCCACGATGGGGCCGTAATGCGTCAACCGTCTCCTCAAGGGTCACGATGCGATCCCCATGATACACCATGGTCAGAAATGATGGTAATTGCAATGTTATCCCTCGTCCGATGTCGAGCCTAGGCTCTGATACCAACTATTACGCGACGCCTTCCTGAGGTTCTTTGGAAGGGCAACGTAAGGCTAAGCAATCAATGTCAGTACAATTGCTGTCCGCCAAGAAAGAAAGCTTGATTGTATAAATGAAAATTATTACAGAAAAGTTACGCAGTGTCGAGGGGGGGAGACACCAGTACAGAGAATTATTTGCTTGCTAGAAAGTTTTGAATGCTTGATTCCCCCTAATAATGCTTAAAAAAAATAAACCAAAGTTACATGACTTTACCTAAGAAAGTTGTAGATGCATACTAAAAGAAAATAAAGTAAACCTACTCTATATTTACAATGAAAAGGACTTAGTCTTCTACAATGTAGAAACAAGTCCGTTCGCAGCAACTTTGTCATTAGCATCAGGGTCCACGCGCGGCGTAGTCTGCACGCGCGGCACTGTAGGCATCTGCCTGTGGCTGGGCGCTGGTTATCAGTGGAGTGACAGAGGCGCCTGCGCGCTTGTCACTTGGAGCTGCCGAGACCACTGGGCCGACCGTGGCGCTGGACGTTGGGAGGCTTGCCAGGACATCACGAGGTGCGTCCAAGGGATCATGGGGCATGGTGACATCTTTTGATTTGGTGAGAGCTACCTCGAGTTTTCCGAAAAGAGAGGAGCACCTGGTCATCTTCTAAAGTTCGGTGGCCAAGACTCATATTGATTACCTTCTAAGTGGGGTAACTTGACTAACGACAAAGCAAAGGAGTTGAGGGAGAGTTTGCTGGCTATGAGGGCCCGGAGGAGTAGGGGAACGTGGCTAGGATTTGTACCACGGCAGCGAATAGGGAAGCTGCTAGAGAAGTCTTAGGGGTCACAAAGGATTATTCTGGGGGTCACAAAGGGGACTGGTGATGGAATGGAGAGGTTCAAGGTAAAGTGGAAGCCAAAAAAGGGTTTATTTGAAGCTAGTGGAGAGTACACACGAGGAGAAAAAAAGGACATATCAGGAGTGTTATAAGAAGGCAAAGAAAGAGGCGAAGTAAGCAGTTACGGCAGCTAAGACTACTGCGTTTGGACATATGTACGAGGAACTCAAAAAGCTGGGACAAGAAGCTATACCGGTTGGACAAAGTGAGGGAGATGAAGGCCCGTGACTTGGATCAATTGAAGTGCATCAAAGACGAGGACGGCAAAGTATTGATGGACGAGGCACATATTAGACAAAGATGACAGTCATACTTCCATAAATTGTTGAACGAGGAGGGGGAAAAGAAGCATTGTGTTAAGTGAGTTGGAGCACTCCAAGAATTTACGTAATTTTGGGTATTGTAGGCATATTAAGATAAAGGGGTTGGAAGGAGCGATGCGTAAGATGAGCGGGGACAGAGCGACCAGACCAGACGAAATCACGGTAGAATTGTAGAAGAACGTGGGCCGAGCAAGCTTGGAGTGGCTTACTGGGTTGTTTAATGTTATTTTTATGATAAAGAAGATGCATGAAGAATGGAGGTGGAGTACGATGGTTCCTTTGTACAAGAACAAGGGTGATATCCAAAATTACAACAACTATAGTGGTATAAAGCTCTTGAGTCACACTTAAATTTTTAGATGAGACAATTCACATAGTTCAAAGGAGGGTCCAATTGTTCTCAAATAAGTCAGTAAAGCACAAAGGAATTTCTGTGTTGATATTAACATTCTTCCTTCAAGTTGATGTCATGCATCTACAATAATATCACTGGCAAGAAAAGACCTTCGTGAACCAACTGCCACCAAGAAATGTGATCCAAATCAAACAAAGAACACTAACCTCTAATCTAGTTCAAAGAGTTTACTACAGAAAAAAAAAAAAACTTCTATTATAACAAATTGAGCATGTTTTAGGCAGATATAAAAAAATAGAAAGATGGCACTAACTTGAAGTTTCCAAAGAAGATGCTCTTCAGAAAAATAAGTATATTTCTTAAGTGTTATGTGCTTGACCAAACGAATTACAATATGTGACTTGTTTTAACATAAAACACACACCTTAGTACCTACTCCTGCTGAGCAATCATTACCATAAGCCTACCTAAATGTTCGTTTCACATGTTTGAAAACATAAACACAAGATCTAGCAGACTAAAAGCAGCTAGAAATAGTCAAAGGGAAAAGGCCAGAACTGAAACCTGAACTTGCAGTTGAAGTTGCTTCAGATACTCAATGGCTTCATCAAGCATAGATGCCTTGTCAGTCTAGGATATAAATAAAGCTCAAACATGAGAGAAAAGGAAGAAAAACAACACACAATTTCTCAAAGGCTGAGGTATTGAAGAAATACTTTGTTAGAATTTGGGATTAGAGTCTGCAACGCTTTCAGTTTCTCATTGATCCTACTCCTCCTCCTCTGTCACGCAAATTTAATCATGTATAATAATAACAAATCATGTATTTTAGACAGAGTTGTGAAATTCAAAATTCAAAATTGAAGCAAACCTTTTCGGATAAATTATGAACTTCAGCAGATCTACTCCTCTTGGAGGAACGTGAATGATTCTGATTAGCTGGCATGTCAAGTCCATCACATTCCTAAATAGATCGTAAAAGCACAGTATAATTGCGGATTCAACTTCGAGTCATTTTTTAAAAAAAAATAAAAAGGGAAAATGAAACAAAAATTTCACCTCGCTACTAAAACCGAAGTTATCAACCTTGTCATCTTCTAGAAACTCTCTCCTATTAGCTGAATCCATGGCGTCACAATCCCCGAGGCCAGCTGAAGCAAACACATTCTCAACGCCTTCTTTAAATTCCGCCTCGTAAAATCGGTCGGGATCGGAGAAATTGAGGTTAGATGATGAATCAGCCGCCGTTTCCGGCGCCGATCGGTGATAGAACCCAGCCGCAGCCGCTGACGTGGAAGCAGATGAATTTTGAAGAAAATTGAGGAAGAAAGAAGACATGTCTTCGGATTCGAGAGGTGAAGAAGAAGAAGCGTGAGGGTGAGGGTTCGTTCTGTACGGATCCGCCATTGACAGTAACCACCATCACAAAGTGATCATTTGCAGAAGTGTAATATGCGTGTTGCGTTTGGGTTTGGGTTTTATCAGTTTGCAAGAAGTTTGACTATGGGAAGGACACACACTCACTCCTCTTAATAGTGTGACTGGGAGATTAGTTCATGTTCTCCCGCCTTAATTACGTAATTTGCTTTGTTTTTGAAAAATGACTAATGTTACTTTATCACCTGATAGATTATTAAATTACACATCACCTCCTTCGATTGTGAGAATGGACAACGGAAACCCAGCAGTTTCATTTGTACCACTTAACTCCCCTTTTTATTTCTTTCTTTTTAGTTTATGTGTAGTTTAGAATTTGGATCTTAAAAAGATGATGAGAAATAGAGAGACGAGAATAAAAGAGCGTGAAATCTTAGAAATTATAACGAGATGGCTCAAAATCATCCTATTCGTTTCTATACCTCTCTCTAGGAATATAAAAAATTATTTTACAATCAATATAAGTTGATTTTTTTGCTTAATCATGTTGTATATAGAATAGAATAGGTCAACTATTTCAAATTCGTGTCGAGTATATACACTCGGCAGTCAAGCACACTTAGAGAGTAAAGAACTCTCTGCTAAAGAGTTTTTTATTGTCAAGACTCGAACTCGAAAAGTTTAACTAATAATGAAGAAATTCCAATTGACCAGCTAAATATAAACAAATAAATTCGATAGTTGTCTATCATCTTTTTTATGTAACTAATTCAATTCCGTGTGGAATGCAGAATGTTGATTGAAATTAGAGAATTTGTTTAATAATACTGGGAAAAAATAAAGCAAGCAGCAACTACTGAGTCCCCTCTACTTTGTGCATATAAAAGTGACTTTTTTAGATATCAAGATTGTGTTAAGAAGTGGTTGGAGAAAAGTTACGAAAGATCCATGTTGATTTTCAGCCAGAATGATGATCTCTTTGGATTTTAGCCAGCAATCCAAAACTGAATATGATTCTATTGAATGAATCAGTCCACCTTTCTTATGATAACCTTATCCATTTGGTTGTCAATAGTAACTGAAAAATTAATTTATTTAACAACCAAAGTTCTATTCCCGAGGTCGGTGTCTTTGCTTCTTCTACTTGTTTATTTTATGAGTGTTAAATTCGAGTTTTTGTCTTTTTTTTCCCCTTGTCAAATGGGGTTGGTTAGGACATAGTGCGAGGGTTCTATAGTCTATGGTCTATTTAGGTATAATTATGGATTTAGGCTGTCGACATAATTTAGTGTTGGTTTGGCAAATTCAAGAAACACACCCTCTCGTAATGGCAGAAAAGTGAAGGGGCGTTGTCAACTTTCTTTGTCACCAATTAATTTATCTTTAGTTATGGTCTGTTTTCCTACAAGTGGCCATAGTCAAATGCTTGTTCTGCTCGCCGTCTACCCTAATATTTATTTTCATTATTTCATATATATACTAATATCAATTGGCTGCCAAATGTATACTTCTTTTACCACTTACAAATCTCATTAAATTATCAATTATGTAATGCGAACAAACGAATACGTTACGTCTCTCTATACTTTTCTTCCTACTGGCCCAACTACTGTGCTAGTTGCGCACTGTGGCCAACAAGCTCACCTTTTAAGTAATTTAAAGTCCTTGATAGTGCTGTTGGGGCTCTGCCATATTCGTTTCTTAGATGCTGGGGTAATGCCAATCTAAAATTATACAGTTTACTATTGTTCGTCGTGTCTTAAAATGAAACGAGTGCAATTAATTGCCAAAAAAGAGTTACAAAAATTGGTTTGATAAGCTAATGATGCAATGACTAATATTATTATTGATAGTATGAGCCATTGATTTGGATCCTCGTGATCGAACTTATGATTGTAAAGAACGCGAAGCCATAATCAAACGATCCAAACCAGGTTGAAAACGCCGAAGTTTATCCACTGAAAGCACTCACTTCAACTCCTGTCCTCAGCCGAGTGGGGTGGGGTTTTATCTTTTACTGCTTCTATTGACCGGAAAGCCGAACTCAGCAGAGTGATTTTTGGCTGATATGTTGTTCAAAACACAAAACTAACAGTAGGCCTCTTCTCTTTTCCTTCTTTAAGGTGGTTTGGTTCATGGCTCAGGCTGAAAAGGACAAAACAATTTAGACATGAACTATTATAACATTGACCAGGACCTGTCAAAGTAGATTAGGCTTCGGTGTGGCTATAAATTTTGCCTTTCATTTTTTCAAAAAAAAAATTAAAACATTATTTGTTTATGCAAAATGATTATGTTTTGAAAAAAAAAAACTCAAATACAACTTCAATTTTTATTCAAATAAAATGCATGACCAAACACAACTTATAACGACAACAATAAACCAACGTAATCTCACAAGTGGGGTCCAAATACAACTTCAATTTTCAAAAATTATTTTTCTAACGCAACTTTAAAAACTTTTTTTTCAAATTTCAATCAAATGTATGTCCAAACGTTAGCTAGATCTTTCACCAGCAATACACATAGGAGTTCTCTCCATATGAAGTTTATGCTAGGTGGCATGAGAACCATTCAGAGGTGTAATTCATTGCATTTAGGAGATAACATAAGAAGAGGCAGAAAATGAACTAAGTATATTCAAAAGGTATCAATAAATTGGAAAGGTTGAATGTAAATCTCCAAATGGAGTAACCAAATAATGTAACTCTTGCCTAAGGAATCCCTAATGTTGGCTAGTGCTTCTAGCTCTAAAATAACTCCTGCAAACGGAGATCACAATAAAATTATTGAGAAAAATACACAGATCTTTCTCAAATAAAAATCCTGGACCAAAGGAGGAGACCCACTTAGTGTGCCAACCTTCGATAGCCCAACCGATACATCCAACTTCTTGACGCGAGAAAACTATTAAACGCTTTCCTCAGGTTTTCAGCCCTGTTGTTTTGCAAATCGGGCACAAATTCTTCTGCATGAGCCACTGTTTAATGCAGTGGGTATGAAAATCATGACCGCAATCCAGTTTCCCAAGATCCTCACCATCCTTGTATTCTTCCTGAAATTTTAATAAACCCATTAAAACGCCTCGCTCCGAGGTTCAATCTAAACGAAGAAAGCTACCCAAATAGGACGAACTAAAATTATAGTAGAATATTAAGTTGATACCTGACAAACACAGCATGGCTCAGCATCCACGGGTTCTTCTGTTTTGATGCATACATACTTGCGTTGCTTCAGACGATTCAAAATGGTTTCTTCACTAAGCCCAGTGCAGACGTTCCCAATGCGCTCCTCAAGTGCCAGTAATTCCTGTAAATAGGATGCACGTTTACAATTTAGTATGTCTTCCCATAGAAATGAAATGTAATTCCGTTTTCCCTACTAACCTCATATGACATGTTATCAACATCAAGTCGCATATCCCGATGGCGATCATGAATATCCGCCATCCCGAAGAAGACTGATTGATCGAGGATCATAACATCCTGGAATACAAGGACTTTTAATTTCAGAAGATGTAATCTGATAAGCTAATCTATCAACTCAACTTCTTACTAAAACTAAGAAGAAAGCTAAGAAATATAAAAGCATATAGATACTATAGGTTATCATCCTATCCTCTCCATGTCCCCTCAGGAAAATAGGTTCACTAGTCAAATCATGCTCCCCACCCTCCATATACAAAAATAAATAACTAAATAAATGCCCCATAAACAACAGGAATAAAGGATGAGAGAAAGGACACAGAGAGAAAGAAGTTGGATAGCAAAATAGAGAACAATATTATTAACGAAGTTCCAGTAATAGCAGTAAAGACGATTTGCTTCTTGTTCATTTTAAACACCTCGTTCTTCCTAATGCAGGATCCAAGAAAAAGTGTACAAGCTTCACTACAGGATATGTGTTGAGATTATGGGAAACAGATCGCGCAACAGGGCAATTGACTGGGAAACCCAAGTTAATTATCGTTCCCTTCCCTTTGTTCTTGTTTCTCGAACGCCCTATTTTCGATAAATCACTCAAGCTCATTTAGGGAGCTTGAAACCTTGGACTTCCTTGCGAAAGAGAAAGCTCCAGATCTCTGCAATTCTTTGACAAAATCTGTTTTCCCTTTTTTACTAATTAATAGGAAGCTATAATTTAGGTTTTCAATCAGGACTAAATAACATAAATAAACGTATTAAAAGAAACATACAGCAATTAAAACACTAGAGCCCTAGAGTTAGTGTAACACGTCTAGTATAGATATGGCCTACAAAGGCATCTGTAAAAATTATTCCAATATAAAGCCAGTGTCAAAAGTATTAGAAGAAAAGAGAGAGCCAAACAATAATGTATTTCAGTTTTAGCCCTCTAGTCTATCAATTTTTTTTATAAAGAGCCCTTTAGTATTTCAGGTCGTTGCTTCCCTTCAATACAAGAGGAAACGGCCAAATGGTGTGGAAAAGCTTAGGCAAAAAATAGGGAGTTTTGGCTGTACAGAGAATGTTATGACTAACCATGGGGGCCAAAATCCAGGTTCTGTCTTTGTACTAACATTGCTTAGCCAACACCATCCCCAAAGTAATAAAGGAAAAATGAAGAAATTTTAATTGATTTGTAACAATGTTGTGACTCGGCACATGCCTCACCACACTAGGTTATAAAGGAAATCTAAAAAAACATATCAATGATGCAAAAGCAAATTAGCCAATTGAAGAGTATATTTGGAACCTGATGAACTCATCAACCTATTCAAATGGCTTCAAGGAATCTTTAAAATAATCAACCTATTCAAAAGGCTTCAAGAATTCTAACCTCGAATCTTAAGGCCTCTCCCCTGCGCATAAGATCCAATACATTGCGAATCTGTTGAAAGGAAAACGAAATAGCTGTAAGTAAATGACAATGAATGGAAAAATTACTTAGAATGAGAATTTTCGCTTTGTTGTGCTTTTACAACTAAATTTTTATAGAGCTCAAGCTAACACTAACAAAAAGAATACCAACAAACAAGATACACCTTTAGTTCCTCATCAAATAATAAGGTACACCTTTAGTGCTCTTTCCCTTTCTGGAAACTTTTGCATGTCCTAAATTTAGTGATATTTGAAAATGGTACTTTGTTCAAGAATTGACCCTTAACTTTAAACGCACATTTACCACAATAATGGCCTTCAGCTCTTTTTCTACAAGAAGATTAATAATCAAGGAGATCCGGTAACATTCTAGTTACTCCAGAGTTCTTAAGTTCAAATGCATTCCAAAGTTCTTTCATATTTGTAAGCAAGCTTCTAAATAACGAGTCCAACAACAAGTTCCCATACCCCCACCCCCCCCAAGAACTTCAATGAAACCCGTAAAAATCACAGTGACACGGAAACCCCTGATGTCCAGTGTATGAGGGCTGAAGGAAAAGAAAATACTATGACCTGAACAATGATCAAAGGCCAATTTGCTTTTACACAGCAATTCATTTTGCCCAAGTGAGAAATAACAGAATATTGGACCAATAACAAACCCAATATCATACCTCGGAAACAAGCCTGCTCCTTCCTTCACTGGCAGCAGCCAAAGACCTCCAAGAATATGGAACTCCAACAGCGCCATCTAGTTGTCTCTCCAACATCAAGGCCGACCTTGAACTTGACGGACGATGCCCATGACGACCAGAAAGTGCCATCTCCTGTGAGGCAGCAGAACCCAAAGGTGGTGGGGTGTTACCATTCTGACCTCCAGGTTCACTGCCAGCTGAAGACAACAAAGATCTACGAACATATTCTGAGAGTCTCCTGGGATGTTGCGAAGGATTTCTGTGTTGCACCCAACTAGGGGAAGCGGAAGGAGCTCCTGAGCTAGGACTACCCCGAGAAGTAGATGCAACATTTCCAGCAACAGCAATATTTCCTCCAGTCAAACTCCAGTTGGCAGGATTTTGGTTCAAATTTCTCAAGTCAGTAGCGGGTATGAACATTGGATGCTGTGAAATGTTCCTGGGAACACTTCTTGAGCTTGGTTCTTCATATGCTGCAGAATCTCTCTCCCCAAAAACAGAAAAACTTGATGAACTGCCAGCTCTTGAACTTGATGATAAATCCCACCTCTGTGCACTTCGTCGCAGAGAAGGAACCTGCACCGCTACAGGCTGGCCTCGAGGAATTCCATTATCTGCAGCAGACACAGACCTCAAATCCAAGGATTCATTACGAAGCAGCCTCGATGAATCCCGTTCAGATGGCATGCTAACATTTCCATCATTACCCGCAGTACGAAACAGATTAGTAGGAATAGAAGCTTGCTGATGAGAGCCATTGATCCTCAGCCTGAAATTTCTTCGGAAACTTTCTGCACTTCTTGAAGCAGGCAATGCAACAGGACCTTCCGTAGTGGCTCCACCCACGGTGAGCCCAAGTCTTGGATTCACCTGCTCTGACAAATTGATGTTTCTGCTACTTTCTGTTGGTGGGGGGATACTCGCACCTATAGTCATATTATTTGTAGCAGGTAGTGAACGCCATAAGCTGTTTTCTGTGCATGGAAGATAATTTGAGCTTCCGCTTCCTGAAGATTGCCCTAGATGTCCTTCAAGTGCTTTTCTCTTACAAGCCATTCTTCGACCATCCAATGAACAGCCTGGCCTGCCATCAATTTCATCCATCAGAAATCCACTAGTAGCAGAAGGCCCAGCGAAAGGGTTGGAAGAAGTATTCGCGGTTGACATCCGTTCTTTTCCTGGTGCATCAGATGTGAATGCTGGGATGCACTCCATCACTTGGCAGTCATCATCATCATCTTCATCGTCATCATGCCCCTCAAGTCCAGAACTTCTATTTAGATCATGAGGAACAGTGCTAGAAGTAGAGCCTTGAGAAAACAAAGTGTGGTTAGCTATCTGGTTGTTCAAATTTACTTCAACATCACTCAATGAAAGAATGTTGGTAGACACATATTGCTGTTCAGCAGAGAGGTGAGAAGGCCCAGGACCGGCACTGATTGCAGATGACCATCCATGATCTGTTTTACGTTCGCTCCGACTAACATTATTTTGTGTACCGGAGGAGCTGGATTCCCCTAAATTCCAGCCAATTATATTCTGTCTTTCTTGGTTTGCAGGACTAAGAAATGGTATGTTTGTCTCGCTAGAAGGTACCATATAATCTGGTAGCCGACTTTGTGCAGGATTCCGTAAATTATTCCAACAAATCTGTTGATCTATACTGCCATCACTCGATGTTGAACCATGATTGAAACTCAAAGTTTCTGGCAGGGAACCGATGGTATTCCGTTGCCCTTGCATTCCGCCTATACTCAATTCACAATCTCCAAAAGACTTTGAGATAGTAGTAGTGCAAGCAGGGACTCAAACTACAGCTAAGCAGACCTGAAACAAAGTCAAAAACATAATTTTGACATAACCACTCCTTAATCTGAGTAAAGCAGGAAAATTAAGGCAGTACATTAATAGGACGTGAGAATCAAAATTCATGTTCGCATATTCTGATATATTAGGTAAGGAAAAAGGTGGGAAAGAACAACTTTTTATGAAAGAAACATTAATTTGGTGATGAGCTCAGAGACCAGCCTCAACTACCGCATTGATATATGACCTAATCTAGTTGATGCCACAAGTTAAAACATATCATCCTCCCCGAGACATCTATCTAAGTTGCATAGCAACGAGATTTTTCAAGCCAGATATGGGTACCAAAAACAACGCTTTATGCAATGAACAATATCACCTTAAACATCACAAAGAGTAGAAAACAAAGAATAGATAATTGTCTTGAACACAAACCTATAAACTTTGCCATACAATGAATGTAGCTGATTTCAGTTAAATTGAGGCAATAAGAAAATTCTCAACAACAACAGCAACAACATACCCAGTTTAGTCACACAAGTGGGGTTTGGGGAGGGTAGTGTGTACACAGACCATACCCTCCCTTGAGAAGGTAGAGAGGCTGTTTCTGATAAACCCTCGGCTCAAGAAACACATGATCACAGAAAATTCTCATCAACAAGAATTTGAAGAGCTTGATACCACAACTACTTCACGTACCAAATACCATTAAAAGTCTGGAAAATAGCGACCTTTAAATTGAAGCAAAGACAAAATGGAGCAATCACCAACTAGAAACCAGCATTACACTTGAAAAAATTGGAGCCTCCCCTTATCCAAAAACATTTCGGGTTAAAATTAAACATATATACTTACCAATAATCACGGACTCAAAAATAAATATATCTGCAAACTTCAGAAAATCAACTATACTCGATCAGAAAAGAAGTAATCTCTCTAAAACCATTAAAAATCAGATCTTTAGTAGTAATAATTATCAAACATCAGAAAAAGTTGTATTCTTCAATAGAAGAAAGTGGTTAACGCATCCCCCTCTAAATCAGCTCAATGTAGAAGCATATACAGCCAAAAAAAAAATTATATATAGTAAAGGTAATAACTTTGTTTTTCAGCTTAATTTCCTGGGAAAAAAGAGGAGCCTTTGAAGCATTAAATGCCTACAGTCAAACAAGAAAAAATAGAACCTTTTATACAGCAAAACCAAGGGAAAAGAATGTCCATTGAAACATATATCTCAAATTAAAAAAAGAATTTGCAGATAAACCCAGAACCAAATGAGAAAATCAAAAGCTTGAAACAAAGAAAGAAAACCCCAAAGAGAGCAACCCAAAAAAAAAAGGATCGGGTAACAGAGGAAAAAGTACAAGAATTTTACCTACAAATCTGCACCAGATGAAGCAACAGATCTAAGGTTACCACCTGAAAATCCAAAACAAGCGTTAGACAAAAAATGGTGGATAAATCTTTTACCTTTCTATACAAAAAACCCAGAAAAAGGAACAATCAACACAAGAAAAACGTACAAAAAGAATCGCCTCTTAACAAGAAATGAATGAAGAAAAGAAGAGAGAAATCATCAAAAGATGAAATGGGAAAACAAGATGAAAGAGAGAGAGAGAGAGAGAGAGAGAGAGAGAAAGAGAGAAATGAAAAGAGAGGTGGCCTGACCTGGTAGACTAAAGAGAGGGGACAGTAATCTTTAACACAAAAAACACACCCTTTAATAAAAAAGATTTATGACCCCAAAAATCAATCAGTTTCCAAACAGAGAATTAAATGAAATGGAAGGAAAAGAAAAGAAATAAACATGGGTAAATGGGAAGAGAAAAAAGGGGAAAAAAAAATGAAATGAATAAAGAAATGAGTTGTTGTCTGATACTGCTTACCAAATGGCTTCAAAAAAAGTACAGTAAATGATAAGATGTCTAACTTTGAAAACTCACTTGTTTCAAGGCAAGAAAAAATAGAGTAAAAGTAGTCTACTATTTCTTTGGAAGGAAAATAAAAGTTAAGTTTCTCTCTTCCTGTCACACTGTCTCTCTCGTTTTCATCTTCACGCCAAAGCACCTGTTCCTCTTTCTAATCACATGCCTGTCTTTGTACTCTTCTCTTTTTTATACATTTAACGTCTTCCCCCGGATTTTCTGTGTATTTTCGATCATACGTATTTTTTTCCTTATCTTTGCACTGTTTGGTTTACAGGTGGAAGTTGGTATTGTTTCCTCTTAACACATGGAATATTACTAGTACCATCTTCTTTTCCTATTATGTCTTTTATTTTACTCAAGGAATAATACCTACAGAGAAATGTAAATTGGGAATATAATTAATTTGAAATACTATTTTTCTAAAATTTTGGAAAATTCTAGCATCCGAATTTGAATTACAATATGATTTTTTTTCAAATTTTGAATTTTTACTATTACTGAATGCTGATAGGGTATTGGAATAATATCTATACATAAACATAAATTAGGAAAATTAATTAATTTAATTTTTTTAGCAGATTTTGAAAAAAGCAAGTGGTTATAGGAAATCTTATTATCTAAGTTTGATTTCAAATTTTGAATTTTCATTACTGTTAATACTGACAGCAAATGCGCTAAAATAATATCTAAATTATAAATGAGGGTAATTATTCAGCTTAAGTATTAATTTTAGCAAAAAAGAAAAATTCTAATAGATATAGGAAATCCTATTACTGGAGTTTGACTTCTAAGACTTTATTTCTGATTTTAAATTTTCATTATTTCTCTTAATTTTGAACAAGATGTAGTTGGAAAATTTCATATTTTTAAATATTCTATATTCGATATTTGGGTACTAATATATGGACATTCAATTTCATGTTCTTAGATTGAAACTCATTTCCCTCCTATTCATGCTATTACTCCCTTTATATTAAAATGAACGGATGGAACTGAAACACGAGAGTAAAATGCATAACCTCAGTGAAATTTTTAGATATTAATTGTTTTAAACTTTGAAACTATATTAAAATATTTAAAACCCTTTAAAAAGTATTACTCTATTATAAGTCAAAATTCGAATCATTCAAACAAAAGTCACAATTTGTTATATAGTTTTAAAAATTGAGATTATTTGATAATTTTGTAATAACACAAAAGCTATTTGAATTCTTAAAAGTTATGTGGTTATATGAAATATATGTCAAATGAAAGTGTAGTTATGTTAAAAGGAGAAAAATCGGAACAAACGTAACGTTAAAGAAAAAAAATTGTTTTACTCAAGGGAATGGAGGAATAATATCTAGACATGAGTATAAATTTGGAAGATTATTTAATTTGATACTTAATTAGTTTCAGCAAATTTTTTTAAAAAAAGATCCATCAGTTAGAAATATTATTGGGAATTCGATTTCTAAATTATGGCTTCTTTCAAAAATTACTTGTAAATATGGTCAATACTTGGAATATTTTCTTTAATTTGAATTTGCCATTTCAGATTCGGGTAATTTGGTTATAGACATTCAATTTCCCATATAATGCTCTTTAATTCAAACTTGTTTATGTTCATGCTATCGCTTCCTCTGTCCCATAAAGAGAAGTGGGATTCGGAACACGGTGTTAACACACCTAGCTTTCAACTTAATTTTAGTATAATTTCCTTTACTTTTTGAAATAATCTTTACAGATTTAGAAATTCATAAATAAAAAAAGGTTACTATAAGTCAGAGCATGTTATAGTAAAAAATAATTCTAATTTATTTGAAACTTTCTTAAGTACACAAAGCAATTTAATTCTTAAATGGTGTTGATGTTATACAAAATATAGCAACTGAAGTCCGGTTATGTTTAATGGCGGAGGCACACGTATTCGGAGGCTGTCCGTTAAAATTTCTTCATTGAAAAAATTATACTTATAGCTGGGTACAAAAAGTATAAAGAAAAAACACTTATACGATGGCATGATTTTGAACACATATGCTTAATGAGTGGGTCCTACAAGGAAATGTAGAAAATGTACTTACCAATTGCATTATGGCTCTGATAGATTTTCTATACGAAAATATCTCATGTACTATTACTATAACTTTAGACCAATTCTTATTTTCCATGTTTTTCCCATTTTAAATTTTTGGTAGTGACTGATACTTTACCATTTATTTCCCTTGAAATTCCCAGAAAATGGAAATTACTTATGCCCTCGTTAGGTGTTGGCCTGAGGCTCTAACTGTCTATAACGAAGCTTCTTTTTTTTTT
>MCJB01026431.1:203511-218475 GCA_002018475.1 Nicotiana obtusifolia
TTTCTACATTCTGGCATACGCAATTACGAGTATTATAGTTTTGGCAACTGTGGTTGATGCTGATTATCCATTTAATGATCAAAACTTGGTAATTTCCGTCAATTATATCGATCAGCTTCCTCTTTTCAAATGTTGTTTGCTTACTTGGGTGGTTTGCTTTGACCTAAAAAACAGCAGTACTCTAAAGTTGTGTGATATGTATTATCAATTAATTTATGACTCTTAAAATTAAATTAAATTACTTAGTTTGGTAAAAATAACGGACACAAGACAGTTTTTTTCTGATTTTAATGATAAATTCCGCATTATTACTTAGGTAGCTGGCTAGTGTGTCTTGTTTCACATTAACAATACTTGAATCAGTTAGGCAATAATTTAGGTCATGTCTAACGAGGAAGCACTCACAATTTTTTGCTTGATTTTTCAGTGGCATTTGAGTTTTCATCTGTATTTTCCGGTTTTGTTGATACAAAATTATTTTGGTGATTAATACAAATATTTAGTTACCAAAAAAAAAAACTTAATTCTATTAAAAATCTAAGACATGTTCTACATTATACTCATATGTTCAAATTTTAATATAATTAATCAAATATCTGATAACTACGAATAATGCAGCAATCATCATACGTAATTCTCAATAAATTCAGGAAGAAGGAGAAAAAGATAAAAAGTAGTGTGAATAAAAGAAAGAGAGGGGAAATGTTTAATAAAGCGGTTATATTGCAAGTGTTAAATGGTCCAAACAACTTCTTAATTGCTGCCTGTGAGCACCTTAAACATGGCATCTACTATTAAGTGGACCCATAAATAATTATTATATTATTCTTTTTTTTTCAAATGGTTGTAATTTGGCTTTTGGCATTGTTTTTTATGATGAAAAAAAATAGGAGAATTTGGATTTGATGGTTTAGATGATGGAGAACAAGCATCCAATCTTTTTCCATATGGTCTACTTGAACTACCATTGCGTAATGGCTCGTTGGAAAAATATATTACTTATTAATAAAAGAAGATAATGATTCCCATAAGCTACAAATCCGTCATTATTATTCTTGTTGAAGTTTTCCATGCTATGCGAGGTCAGATATGGTTGGCAGAGGAAAAACCGAGTGCGATTCTTTTTCTTCTAATTAATTGCCAATTTAAAAGTTGAAACTAGTTGATGTGGGCGTCTTTTTAAATTTTTTTCACCTAGTCCCAACCCTCTAGCTTCAATATAATCCATTCTTAGGGAAATAATAAAAAATAAAAAAATACTACAAAGTAATAATTATGAAAGTTATTCATGGTGACGTTTGAATATGCTTTTTAATTTATTTTCACAAAATCGTTTTAAAATAATGTTGCGTAGTCGAGTTACCTCTTGAGAAATATTTGTACTATTATTTGAGAAAAACACATTTTATTTATAGCATATATAAAGAGGCAATCTTATAGCATTCTGAAGCTAATGGACAAAGAAGAGCATTTTGCATGTGAAAATCATCACCATCCAAATTTAAGTAAAATCTGTTTGTTTGTGTGTATGTATTTTTTTTTTTTTAAAATCAAATTTACTAGGCATTATGCTTAGTGTTAATTTTCATATATATACTCATAATTACAAAGATGGAGGGGGACATAGACCTTACCTCCCATAATGAAAGATGTGCATTCTTGATCATCGAAACTTGACAATCAAGTATACGTAGGTAATTGTGATGGGTTAGACCTATGATGATGTAATGATCGTCTATCTTATAACATCGACAGACAATCATATGTACAAAAGCATTGTGAAGTGAATCTAGGTCAATCTATACAAAAATACGTATATTTCTAAATCTATTAATTTGAAACTGCTGGAGGAGGGGGGAGGGAGGGGTGTTTGATGCATTTATCTTGCCGAGATGAGGCAAGAAAAGAAACGAAAATTCCAGTAGCCAAAATTTGCTTGGCCAGGCCTATATCTACTAACTATTTAGGGATTTAAGATCAATTCAAACTCAACAACTATGACGCACCACGCTTGTAAATTGTAATAGATCCTTAGGAGTTGTTTGGTACATAAAATAAATATAATAATAATTTTGGGATAAGACTTGAGATTATACAGTTAAACTTCTTTATAACAGCATCATTCATTCTGATAATCTTTTGGCTTTTTAGTGAATGATTGTTATGCACCTATAATAATATTTGACGTTTAGATATTATTGAGCTTTTATAGAACAATATTATCCAAAAATATTTTTCCCACTTTTAATGTTACATAAAAAACATAAAAAGATTATTAAAGATATGCACATTTTACTAATTAAATATTAAATAAAGCTAATATAGTATTAATTAATTTATAAATAAATATGCAAAAATTTAACTTTCGTGCTATGAAATTAAAATGTACAAGCATATTTTTAGTAGAATTTCATAAAATCTTTAATTATGGAAGTAACAAAATATTTTTTTTCATACGTGATGCATTAAAATTTTAAAATTTTTTGGTCATCTTTAGACTTATTATTGGTAATCTTAGAAATTTTACATGGGTGTTATAGGGGAGTAATTTAACAAAAAGTGTACTACTATAAAGAGGAATATTGTTGTTATAGGTAACAAGTTATTATATAGAGGTAAAATACAATATAAAAAATCGATTCTGCAAAAAAAAAATTAGTTTTTATAGTGAATAACTATTATATAGACACTGCAGCAAATTTTTGATTATCAGTAATGAATTATTTTGTCACCTAAAATTCATTTTTTGTCACCAAAGAAGTTTTTTGATGATTTCTTTTGTCAAATATTCGTCCCTAAAACACCGTCACTAATAATATACAAAGACAATTTTGCGTTTGGTCGCTAAATATATAGTAACTACAAAAAAAATTTCGTCCCTAAATATGTAGTATTTATGACAAGCATGTTTGCAATAAAAAGGATAAAAAAAAGTCGTAGTTAATAATGTGGTTTCGCCACGAAATAGTGCTTTCACATGATTAGTGACAATTACAATTGTCACAAACAATAAGCAATTCGTAGTCAAATTATGATGTGGTCGTTGCTAAAAAAAAAAGGCTTCTAAAGGTAAAAAATTTGGTCACTAATTACGAACATTTGATTATGTTTCGATCCATAGTGGTACTATTTATAATTAGTATTTTCCTACTTTTTCGTTATTTATCATTACATTAATTGGAAATACTTACATAATAAAACATACAAGGTAACAACAAAAATTTGCACCTGTGATCATAAAATCAAGAAAAATATTAAAATGATATCTCATTACAAAATCCTTAAATTAAAACACATAAATAAAAATAAAATTCATCTAACACGAAGTCTAATAAAAGTACATGAATATTCATTATTGAAAAAAAAAAGTATGTTGCTTCCCCAAATGTGCGTGTCTAATTACTTCACTCTTGAATAAATTTCCATCTTCATGTACCTGCGAAAAGGAAAAGAAGTTATAATTTTAATACATACTTTTTTACCACATGAATTAGAAAAAGTATATTTTAAACGTATAATTATAAATTAAATATTAATTAAAATTATAGAATAAAAAATAGGTATTTATAGAGACACTTCTCCAATTGTTCTTTAGCCATAACCACTAGAATTCAGACTGAACGATAAACTTTTGAGCAGTTAATCTCTCAAAAATTAAATACGAGTAGACAAAATTTCTTCATATGCTTACAATAAATTAAAATATAATAAGAACACACTAATAAATACACGTCACATACCATCTGGAGATACCTCATTTGTAATACCCTAAATACATATTGAAAGAAATAAAGTAGGTTATATACCTTGTCTTAAAACGCCCATCATCCCAAATTTGATCTTCTATGCTGTTAAATCAACAAATAGTTTAGGGGGAGAGGTGATAAATTGATGGTAAAAATATTGCAGATTTTACTTGAGAAACGATTTGATTTGGAGGATGAAGATCACTTAACTTGATATGAGGAGGAGAAATAGGGGGGAACTAAAAATAGGCGGCAATAGTCCATTAAAAGAGGGATTTGGGGGAAAAAGGAGGGAAATTTGCTGCCACTTTTTCGTGCAACTTTGAAGAAAAAATAGAAATAAAATTATTTTTTAGAGAATTAAGTATTTTATTTTATGATGAAAGAAAATTAAGTATTTTGTCAATGATAAAATAGTTTTATTGTAATAACTGCGTGAATATGTTGTTGCCAATTTATTAACACTTTAAATTTATTGTATTACAACAAAATACCACAAGATTAAAATTTTTATTTATAAGTAGCAATTCATGATTAAAAGCATTTATACCAATAATTAAACCAAATTGCTGCCATTTATTAAAACCTACAAAAAATTATTATCTGACATTGTGAAAAAATTTTAACATCGTCAACTCAAACTTTTGTTATAGTGAAAATATAGGCGGATCCAATATTTTAAAATTATGAGCGCAGTACTGACTTTAACATGAAATTAGTGCTTGTCATAATGCCAAGTGATGCATAAAGTATTTTATGACTTACTATTAATTATGCACAACTATTGGATAAGATTTGGCTTAAACATGTTTAACTAAAAATCTGAAAAATTAGTTCCTTAAAAGTTTTAAACTAGAAAATCTGAATTGAAGAATGAAAATAAGAATCAGAAAGTTTAAAACAATCGAATCCTAAGGTGCTTTATATATTTAAAGGTAAAATAATAATTTTGATAAAGCTTAGTGGATTATCGTTTAAACCGTTAATAAAATTTGGCAAACCGAAGTCTGCATCGATAATTCAATAGTTAAATAATATTAAATTATTTTTTAATTATTAATCTAATATCCCGATACCGATAATCCAATATCACTTTTTCTAGAGGATAATCAATTTATTTCTAGTTGCAAATATTCTAGATTTAAAGGGGGAAAAAAAAAAGGATCACATATTTTGCAAAAAGAGAAATTAAAACGTTTTCTCCTAGAAATATACCTAAACACAGATAGAAAAGGAAAATATCTTTTCATGAAGGAATGAAATTATCTTTAAGATATAAATGCATTCATAATAATTTCTGACATAAGTAAAAAAATAAATCGATATAATTACAACTTTGAGAAAATAAAATTTAATTATGAAACAGCAAAAGTCGATCAATATTTTATTTTAAATTTTTTTATTTTTATAATAGTATAGATATATTATAAAAATCACGATGAAATTAACAAGAAAATATGCTACAAATTTTTTGAAATTATTGCTATAAACGTATCTATAAAAATAATTCCTGAAACGATTCTGCAATGAATTGGTTAGCTGTAAATCCTGAAAATTTTTATAATGATATTGTGACTAATGCTACTAAATAAGTACTAATATCCATCTCTTTGGCGAAAAACCTTAATAGATAAACTTTTGCTACGAAATTCGTATTTCGTCACTTAAGTATGTGACTTGTGCATTTAAGTACGCTTATAACTTTTGTCCGAAAAGGTCAATAATTAATGAAAAACTTTCTATGGTACCTAATAATCTCATAGGTGAAATAAAGACAAGATGATGGTTGTCACTAATTGTTTATGCTATTAGGGACAAAAGTTAAGGTCATGAAAAATATAAAACTTTTAGTGACGAAAATATTTGGTAGCCAAAATATAACTAATTTTAAGACGAATAATTATTTGTCACCAGTTGTCTATAATATTAGTGATAAAATTATTTTGTCACCAATAACATTAATTTTGTGGCTAATGCTACTCAATAATTGGCGCCAATTTATGTTTTGGTGGGAAATATTAGTACAAAAAAATTGTGCTGGGAAGTTTGTATTTCATCACTAAAAGTATGTGCCTAACGCATTTAAGTACGAAATATACTTTTTGTCACTCAGTGAAGAATTTTCTGTTGTAGCTAACAATTTCGTAGTTAAAAATCATATTTGTTGTAGTGAGAGATGTTGCTATACAGAGGTCCGATTGTATTTATTCCTTATTTCGATAAGTTTTAGCTAATCCATGATAAATTTTATACTAAAACTGTAGGATTAACTATCCCATATAAAAGGTGGGACAACTAATCTCATAAGGTACTTCACCATATGGGATATCGTGAAATATCTCACCATTATACCAAACGAACCCTTAATATATAGAACCGAACAAAAGTTCCTAGGGAGGTTATGTGGAAATGCTTGGAGGCTGGAGGTGAATATGTTGCATACACTATGGCGATTAAGGACATGTACAATAGAGCCAAAACTCGAGTGGAACAGTGGGATGAGACTTGGGACACTTTCCCGTAGAGATGGGGTTGCATCATGGATATCAACCTTTAGCCCGTTCCTATTTGCTTTGGTAATGGATGAGTTGACGCGACACATTCAAGGGGAGGTACCTTGGTGCATGTTTTTGCAGCTGACACAATTCTGATTGACGAGACACGAGATGGTATTAACGCTAGAGGTGGGCATAAAATTCGAAAAATTAAAAAACCAGACCGGACCGAATTAATTCGGTACTTCGGTATTCGGTATTAAGATATCGATATTTCGGTTAAACTGAAATACCGAACTTTTTTACTAAATGTTACTCACAATTAGTAGGCAGCAACAATGTATACAACCATTAGTTGTTTCTTTCCATTAGGTTTAGGTGTTTAGTAGGCAGCACTCGTGCAACGTATCATCTTTCTCTTACAAGTTTTTTTTTTTTCAACTCAAGGGAAAACTCCATCAATCTCTTTTCATGTGGAAGAGCGGGTGGTGTTGATGTTCACATCCAGAGGCGGCTCAAGAGCGTTGGGGGCCTAAAGCGAAATTCTATTAATTATAAGGCATATTAAACTTATTTCATAAAATATAAACAACAGTGAGACACAAAAAGCTTTTCTTTTTAAATCTACGAATCAATCAAACATGAAGTAGTAACTAAACCAAAGAAACTGAGTTAAAATTTAAATCCAGCTGTCTATAATATTAGTGATAAAATTATTTTGTCACCAATAACATTAATTTTGTGGCTAATGCTACTCAATAATTGGCGCCAATTTATGTTTTGGTGGGAAATTTTAGTAGACAAAAATTTTGCTGCGAAGTTTGTATTTCATTACTAAAAGTATGTGCCTAACTCATTTAAGTACGAAATATAATTTTTGTCACAGAACATGGGCAATTAGTGAAGAATTTTTTGTTGTAGCTAACAATTTCGTGGTTAAAAATCATATTTGTTGTAGTGAGAGATGTTGCTATACAGAGGTCCGATTGTATTTATTCCTTATTTCGATAAGTTTTAGCTAATTCTATGATAAATTTTATACTAAAACTGTGGGATTAACTATCCCATATAAAAGGTGGGACAACTAATCTCATAATATACTTCACCGTATGGGATATCGTAAAATATCTCACCATTGTACCAAACGACCCCTTAATATGTGGAAGCGGACAAAAGTTCCTAGGGAGGTTATGTGGAGATGCTTGGAGGCTAGAGGTGTACATGTTGCATATACTATCGCGATTAAGAACATGTACGATAGAGCCAAAACTCGAGTTGGAACAGTGGGTGGGGACTTGGGACACTTTTCCGTAGAGATGGGGTTGCATCATGGATCAACCTTTAGCCCGTTCCTATTTATTTTGGTAATAGATGAGTTGACGCGACACATTCAAGGAAAGGTACCTTGGTGCATGTTTTTGCAGCTGACACAGTTCTGGTTGACGAGACACGAGGCGGTGTTAACGCTAGAGGTGGGCATAAAATTCGAAAAATAAGAAAACCAGACCGGACCGAATTAATTCGGTACTTCGGTCTTCGGTATTAAGATATCGATATTTCGGTTAAACCGAAATACCAAACTTTTTTACTAAATGTTACTCACAATTAGTAGGCAGCAACAACGTATACAACCATTAGTTGTTTCTTTCCATTAGGTTTAGGTGTTTAGTAGGCAGCACTCGTGCAAAGTATCATTTTTCTCTTACAATATATTTTTTTTCATCTCAAGGGAAAACTCCATCAATCCCATTTCCTGTGGAAGAGCGGGTGGTGCTGATGTTCACATCCAGAGGTGGCTCAAGAGAGTTGTGGGGCTAAAGAGAAATTTTATTAATTATAAGGCATATTAAACTTATTTCATAAAATATAAACAACAATGAGATACAAAAAGCTTTTCTTTTTAAATGTACGAATCAATCAAACATGAAGTAGTAACTAAACCAAAGAAACTGAGTTAAAATTTAAATCCAGTTGTCTATAATATTAGTGATAAAATTATTTTGTCACCAATAACATTAATTTTGTGGCTAATGCTACTCAATAATTGGCGCCAATTTATGTTTTGGTGGAAATTTTAGTAGACAAAAACTGTGCTGCGAAGTTTGTATTTCGTCACTAAAAATATGTGCCTAATGCATTTAAGTACGAGATATAATTTTTGTCACAGAACATGGGCAATTAGTGAAGAATTTTTTGTTGTAGCTAATAATTTCGTGGTTAAAAATCATATTTGTTGTAGTGAGAGATGTTGCTATACAGAGGTCCGATTGTATTTATTCCTTATTTCGATAAGTTTTAGCTAATTCCATGATAAATATTATATTAAAACTGTAGGATTAACTATCCCATATAAAAGGTGGGACTACTAATCCCATAAGATACTTCACCGTATGGGATATTGTGAAATATCTCACCATTGTACCAAACGACCCCTTAATATGTAGAAGCGGACAAAAGTTCCTAGGGAGGTTATGTGGAGATGCTTGGAGGCTAGAGGTGTACATGTTGCATACACTATGGCGATTAAGGACATGTACGATAGAGCCAAAACTCGAGTTGGACCAGTGGGAGGGGACTTGGGACACTTTCCCGTCGAGATGGGGTTGCATCATGGATCAACCTTTAGCCCATTCCTATTTTCTTTGGTAATGGATGAGTTGATGCGACACATTCAAGAGGAGGTACCTTGGTGCATGTTTTTGCAGCTGACACAGTTCTGGTTGACGAGACACGAGGCGGTGTTAACGCTAGAGGTGGGCATAAAATTCAAAAAATAAAAAAACCAGACCGGACCGAATTAATTCGGTACTTCGGTCTTCGGTATTAAGATATCGATATTTCGGTTAAACTGAAATACCGAACTTTTTTACTAAATGTTACTCACAATTAGTTGTTTCTTTCCATTAGGTTTAGGTGTTTAGTAGGCAGCACTCGTGCAACGTATCATCTTTCTCTTACAAGATATTTTTTTTTAACTCAAGGGAAAACTCCATCAATACCATTTCCTGTGGAAAAGCGGGTGGTGTTGATGTTCACATCCAGAGGCGGCTCAAGAGAGTTGTGGGCCTAAAGTGAAATTCTATTAATTATAAGGTATATTAAACTTATTTCATAAAATATAAACAACAATTAGACACAAAAAGCTTTTCTTTTTAAATCTACGAATCAATCAAACATGAAGTAGTAACTAAAC
Organism: Nicotiana obtusifolia; assembly: GCA_002018475.1. Lineage (NCBI taxonomy): Eukaryota > Viridiplantae > Streptophyta > Magnoliopsida > Solanales > Solanaceae > Nicotiana > Nicotiana obtusifolia. Next base: position 212,946 of record MCJB01026431.1, read on the forward strand.
CTAAGAAACTGAATTAAAATTAAAAAGTGAAATCTCAAACTCATGAAAACAAGAAATGAATGAATATGGAAGAAAAATAAGAAGTAAAGAGGGAGGTAAATATACTATAACCACTCATATGTACAATCTCAATAAATTAAAAAAAGTGTTAAATTTTAAAATCTCTAATTAATAATAATAACTACACAAATTACATAATATATAATAATAATAATATATTTTAATATTAAATAAATATAGTATGGAATAGTTTTTGTGGCCTCTTAGAATTTGGGGCCCAAGGCAATGGCTTTTAGCAGCCTTACCCATCAGCCGCCCCTGGTCACATTCATCTAAACCATCCGATGAATAAAATCAAGTAAAACACAATGGAATATCAGAGCATTGTGCAACTGCATTTTAAGAGAACATATCAAAAAGGAGAGATCATATAGTAACCATAGCCGAAATACTAGATAATCTAGAGAATGAGATATTGATCGACGAGGACTACTGCCCATAAAACAAAACTCAAGTGGAGCCAGTATCATTGTTTGATCCTGAGTTTTGATCCTCTTATACTGAGGTTCTGGTGAGGATGAAACCAAAGATGCGATTGACCATGAATCATTAGAGATGTCATAACTAAAATATGCATCGATAACACCACTTGGACTGCCAGGTAGAGATTGATGTTTGCGTTTGAGGCTTTGGCAAATTTTGTAATCAGAAGTGCCCATTAGCTCTAGAATAAGATCATAACATTATTCAAAACTTTCTATTGTCTTCTTTTTTCTATTTGCAAATTTCATTGCTAATTGCTTGTTCTTTGATTGTTATGATCATGCATAGTTTTGAAAACTTTTCGAGATTCAATCTGGTATCACAAAGTAAAACTGAAAGTATGACGCAATGAATATCTCTGGTTCACTCTTTAATACCTGCTTGCTGCTGCATTTCTTATTTTTATAATCATATGAAAATTTGTCATGCAAATTGATATACTGAAATCATATCAAAACCGCACCGAACCAAACAAGAAATACCGAAATGTACCGAACTATTTTGGTATGATATTTGGTATATACAATTGATAAACCGAATACCGAAGTATCGAACAGTAATTTTTAAATACCGAACCGAAGTATCGAACGCCCACCCCTAGTTAACGCCGTGCTGGAGGTCTGGAGGCAGACCCTGGAGTCTAAAGGTTTCAAGTTGCGCATGACTAAAATAGAATACTTGGAGTGCAAGTTTAGTGACGTGACTCGGGAGGATGACATTGAAGTGAGGCTGGACACACAAGTCATACCCAAGAGAGATAGTTTTAAGTATCTTGGGTCTATAATCTAAGAAAATGGGGAGATTGACGAGGATGTCACATATCGTATTGGAGCGCGGTAGATAAAGTGGAGGCTCGCATCCGGAATTTTGTGCGACGAGAATATACCACCAAGACTCAAATGTAAGTTTTACAGAGTAGTGATTAGACCGACCATATTGTATGGGGCGGAGTGTTGGGCAGTCAAGAACTCTCATGTTCAAAAGTTAAAAGTTGCGAAAATAAGGATGTTGAGATGGATGTGTGGCCATAATAGGAAGGATAGGATTATGAATGAAGAGATCCGAGATAAGGTAGGAGTGGTCTGTGTGGTAGACAAGATGCGAAAAGTGAGGTTGAGATAGTTCAAACACGTGAAGAGGAGAGGCACACATGCCCCAGTGAAAAAGTGTGAAAGGTTGGCTTTAATGAGTCAAATGAGAGGTAGAGGTAGGCCGAAGAAATATTGGGGAGAGGTGATCAGACATGATATGGCACATCTTCAGCTTACCGAGGACATGACCCTTAATAGAAGGGTGTGGACGTCGAGGATTAGGGTTGTAGGTTACTAAGCAGCCGAGCGTCTTTCCTTTCCAAACTTGTACTTCCTTCCATAGTTGTAGTACTAGTGTTATCCTCATGTTCCCTTTTTAGATCGATATTATTACTTCATGTTTTCTTTGCTTCCTTCTTTATTTTCTCTGATTGTTGCTACTATCTTGCTTACCATAGTTCTTTGTCATGACTACTATATTTTTGCTTTATTGAACCGAGGGTCTTCCGGGAACAATCTCTCTATATTAACAAGGTAGGGATAAGGTATGTGCACATAATAATCTCCTCAGATCCTATATGTGGGAATACACTGAACATGTTGTTGTTATTGAACATAAGGGTAAACGAGATATTGATATCCCCCTCTCTCTCTCTCTTTTCCATTAGAAAAAAAATGGTGTGTTTGTATATATAAATGCGTGTCTTTCTTTTCCTTTTTCCTTTCGTTTCCTCAGGGAAAAGAAAAGAAACTAACTTGCCTTTGCGTACTTGCCTTATCACTGGGGCCCAAGGCTTTTACAAGTCCCCCTAAAACCCTGAAGAAAAGTAGGTATCGCAGTGACTCTACTTAGGCAGAGAGGCAGAACTTTGTTACCCTTTTGCTTGGAAGATGCGTCCATTGATTGTATAACTTCCCAAGGATTTGAATTTTGTTTAAATGACCTCATCTTTCCATAATCTCACAGTATTCATGTGCTGACCATAAGAAATTTCTAGGATATGCTGCTTGTGTGTAAGACAATAACATGTTTAAACACAAGAAACCATTCACCCTTCTATTTCAATTGTCCTAATCTTTTGCAAGATTCAAGAATGTACATTGTTGGGAAACAGAAGTAAGAGAAACTGCTTCGAAAATGTAAAAAAGGAAACGCAAAGGAAAGTCGGCATATTAGAAGGTATTAATATGAACACGTAAAAGACGGGGTCAACAAAGATGGTTCTCTAAATTATCCTCTCAATTAGCTTGCTTTAGAGCAATGGTCAAATGAAGGGGAAAAAAATCTTTTGGTGCCTTCATCTTTTTATTGTTAAAAGATTATGAACGCGAAGAATACATGGAAGCAAATAATCCTTATATGTGATACCAACTACTTAAATTGAGATATAGTGTTGTAGATACACTTGCATTAAATTCGATTAGATATAAGTATGAGATTGAGAGAATCTCTAGCTTTATGGATCTTTCTTGTTTGTCTTAAAAGTCAAATAATTACCCTTACTGAAATTAGCTGGCCCAATTATGATAGAATAAAATAGAAAAATATGCGAGATTATCGCCCTCTAAAATAATAATCGAAAAATATACATTTTTATATAGTAATATATAATATACATATTTTATACATAATTAGTATATACTCCTATAATTTTTATATATTCGACTAGCAGTTATAATTATTTCGGGCTTATCGGGCAAACGTACTAAAACCCAAAAAAGATACAGAATTCGCATGATTAAGTCCAACCAGTTTGGAAATGAGAACGGAAAATGCAGAGGAATTGGGGGGTATTGACATGAACAGGTAAAACCTGGGGTCGACAAAGGACAATTTTCTGTGTTAAAAATAATAATGGGGAGAAGAAGCTGGAAGGGGTGACAAAAAACTTTGCTAGGACCGACAATGTATTGTAGCTAGCAAACCGCAGAGAATTGCCCCTTTAAACACTTTGATTTAGAATTATGAACATTAAAGAAAAGCACCTCTCTTCTGTGCAAAGCGTGAAAGAGTAATTTTTGTACCAACCTTCAGTAGCATAGAATCTTTAAATCATTACCACACGTCCCCACTAGGCAATGAACACATTTTACACAAACACCACGGATTATTGCAGGAAAGAGGAAATGAGAAGGACGAACAAAAATCTGGGAGAGGATAATTTTCCATGATTATTACATCAACTATGGGTGCAAAGACAAATGCTGTAATAAGGTGTATCAATTTTAGTCCCCTCCTCGTATAAATGAGTATTTCGGTTGTCGAATAATTAGTTAATCCTCTACATCTCAATCCTAAATTAGTTGAATCGATTATATGAATATGTGGTGTATGTTTCATCTATTAACAAATTTTGTATTCATATAATTCATCGTAGCTAGATCCAGTATTTTCTTAGTTAATCCTTCTGTCTCAAATCCTAAATTAGTTGGTGTATTTACTAATCACTAATGTGTATCTCTATTCTCTACCATAGATAATTGTTGGCTGATCAAAGCAAGTGTTAGCTGGACTTTCTGGAAATAGTGAATGGAGGATAATCAAAAATAGAACCAACACCTGCACTATCTGAGTCCAACGTTATCAATAGAATACTTTTTTTGGTGGGTAATTGTCTCCTATGAGGAAAGTAACAAAATTTTGAGTCCAAAATTAGAGAGGAAATTGGAGATTGCATCCTCTTGACTGACTATACTATCGCTGCAGCGCAGAACATGACTAATGTGTCATGTAGCAAAATACTTTAAACATTCAGACCCTACAAACAAAGAAAATAAACGAAAGCTTTTCTGCGGTCCTCCTTTTATGAGGGGGAAATGAGGTGTGGGTTGGGGCGAAATGGGGGACAGAAACACACAGCATCAACGCATAAACATGGGAGAAAGCGTGATGCTTCGTTAATGAACTACGTACTCCAATCAATTGGATATTTGACAATTTCCCCCCCTTAAAAAGCACTATTATTCAGTATATAAAAGGCTGCTTGCTTAAAGAATACTCTGGCAATGATAGGCATGAATCAATAGATTCAAGACTATAATTCTAAGTCATCTCAAGGTAAAAGAGTAAGATCCCAAGAGTTACGGAAGATCAAAGCCAATCGAAGGTGATATGTCTAATAGGGACAGGGACAGCTTTAACACAATTGTTATCTCACTCAAGCAAATCTCCAGAAAAGAGGCATAATTCTATGCAACAGATGGTTCATATACTATAGCATGGCTGAGGATCCAAATTATCTGTGCTACTATTACATATAATGTCCCTAAATTTTTCATTGTGAAATGGGTGACGTCTGACATTTCTTTCAAGTCGTTCATAATGTTTCTCAAATCAAAATGGTGGCGGGTGTCATTTAGTCAATCCTAAGGGGTCTATCTCCAAATTTTGCCAAGTGATAGGGATGATATTCTTCTATTAATGCTTAAGAAAAACAGAAAAATCTTCCCACATGCATAAAACACACAAGCTAGGTTCTCAAATCAACCCTTTAGTTTTCCGTCTTCTGATTTCCTTATTTAGTTAATTTATTACTTCGAAATTTGTTATATAAGATCCAACATGACACCATCACTAACCAAATTTTTGCTGCCGATTAAAGGATCATTTACAATAAAATGATTGGGACGAAAATAGATATGAAAATTGGTTAACGATTTACTCAAACTAAACCAGCTCTTCATTTCCTATTTGAGAAGTGTCTATTTTTCTTTTTCAAAAGATACAAGAAACGTTTTGTTTTTGCTTACTGAGTTTTTTCCCATCGTTCTCCGCCCGGATTCCTGCAGGGCAAGAAGACCGTAGGTTATCTTCTTCATATCTTGCAAGGACAAAAACCATAGCGTCTATCGAAAACCCAAAAGCTTGGCTGAAACTTTGCTGTTCTTTTTCCAGAGTAACGAAGATTCACCACGCCCAACTATTTCTTTGAATGTTGGGGTCAAGTTTGGATAGT